>JADLZN010006445.1:0-178400 GCA_018155175.1 Sinocyclocheilus anophthalmus | reverse complement strand
GGGGGGGATATATGTAGCGTCTCGACCCATCTGACACACTAATTTTTATTTGATTTAACAAATCAATTATTCATTAGATTAACAAATCGTCACAGTCCCCTCATTCAATAGACTGGATGCCAGGGCTTCGCTTGAACACCATCCCCCACCTTGATCACCATGACAACTAATCATGATATCACTGGTTTTATGGCCTAAAAGGAATGCAGGGGAGAAACTCCCTCATTTTACTCATGAGAAAGACACACAATGCCCAGAGAAATGGACTGTTCTCTAATTAATTCATAGGAAAACCTTTCTTTGATTGAATACCCATATCCTTTGGTCATTGTGTATACAATTACTGTCTTGTATATTGTCTGTTGTAGTATATGCTGTTTTATTCATGTTATCATAGACCACTAGTTAATATAACCTCACCTATTTCATGTCTAGTATCTATGAATTCGCCTTCTTATGATCGAAACAAGTGTGTATATTATATGCTGATACCTATGCAACATATTGATGTTCTAAGAATCTGTACTAATTCGTGCCTCAACACTCCAGCGAATTACATATGCAAAATACCAGGCTTACAGACAAAGGGCCATAAAAACGCAGAACTCCCACTTGAGATTCTGGACTTCCCCATTGGGCAAGCCCATCTCGAGAGGCGTGAATCTCTGCAGGCTTTAAAAAGCCACACTCCATGTGACCCGCCCCAGACGGTGGTTTGTTGGATTCTGAGAGGCGGGAGACAAACGCCTCCGGAAACGCTAAGCTCGTGCCAGGCTTCGGCCTTTTCCTTTCCATTCTTCAAGTTACTCTGACTCAAACTGGTTCTTTCTAATCAACCAATTTCAGCAAGATCTTGGGGCCGTAAGAGCGCATCAGGAATCTTTGTTCATACAGAAGTGCAAGTATCAAAACTTAGTGATTAATTGATGCCATTAAGTATCAGGTACACCTTTTTACAAGGTTTGTTTGAGCTAAGAATCTGACGTTTTCCCTCCGGTTTTAGATCTGCTGAATATGCAAATGGTTCTATAAATTTCATTCCTTATGTCTCTTTCTTTAGTTTTAAACTTTAACCCTTTCCTATACCAACAAACTGTATGTGTGTGTGTGTGTGTAGTGTGTGTATGTGTGTTAGACCGGCTTAATGTGTTTATGTAGTATGTTAGACTAGTTTAAGTGTTTATGTAGTTAATAAAACCTTACTTGTATCACACTTGACGTGTTCATTGTTTACTCATAACCGGAGTCAATAATCATGCAGATTTACGTTACAAACTTATAGAATTGTACAGTAAGAAAGTTATTTCCTTTAACCAGGAAATTAACGTTCTTAGAATTGACAAGACGGTTGACCCTGAGTGGTCATCTAAATATCTACAGCGGATCTAAAATAAAATAGTTAATTATAACTAGTTATGAGGTCCGACATTTTAAATTATTCTATTTCCATGAGCTGATTTGCCTACAGTATTGATTGGGAAGTTAAGTATTTCCATAACAAGGTCATTACTGCTGTGCTGTTGGGAAAACGATCCAACACCTGATTGATGCATATTTTTAATAATTAGCCCCTCTTTAGCTAGCCTGTATAAATAAATCATCTCTTGGGTTATGTTTGTTTTCTTCTAAACGAGACGAAAAGTAATCAGATCAAGCAGTTTTCAATGTTTTTCTTTAGGATAGGGTACTTTCCCACCATGCAATACGAAATACCTTTAGTTTTGTTTTCTTCCAGCTGCGCTCTATTTTCTGGGCTGCTCTCTTTAAGGCGTGAGTGTGCTTGTTATACCACAGTGTCAGACTGTTTTCCTTAATGTTCCTTAAGTGTAATTGCTTAAGCAACTGTATCTAAAATGCTAGAAAGAAAGAGAGAGTCCATAGTTTGTTACATCATCAAGTTGTTCTGAGCTATTGGATATGCTATTGGTAGAAGTGATGGTTCTACCATACTTGTAACAAGGAGTAGAATTGACAGTTTTAGCTATATGGAGTTTGCACAAGACTAGATGATCTGAGATATAATTGCTTTGCTGCGGTATTTCAACACCATTAACATCAATGTGACAGTATTAAATCTAGAGTATGATTTCAACAATGAGTAAATCCTGACACGTGTTGTCTAACCCCAGTAGAGTTCAGAATGTCTATGAATGCTGATCCCAATGCATCTATTTTATTGTCAATATGGATATTAAAATCACCAACAATTAAAACTTTATCTGCAGCCAGCACTAACTCATATAGAAAATCTGCAAATTCTTTAATAAAGTCTGTATGGTGCCCTGGTGGCCTGTATACAGTAGCCAGTACAAACGATATAGGGGACTTATCATTAACACTTGTTTCTCTGGATAATGTTATATGAAGCACCACTACTTCAAATGAGTTATACTTGAAGCCCGCCCTCTGAGAAATACTGAAAATATTGTTATAAATTGTAGCAACTCCTCCCCCTTTACCTTTTGGACATGGCTCATGTTTATAACAATAATTTTGGGGGGTAGACTTGTTTAAAACAATGTAATAATCAGATTTTTTTTAGTTGTTGAACATCAATTAAATTCTTACTCTTAAGTAAGTCTATTTTCGGAGAACAGACACAGTCTCTATAGCGTGAATCTAGGTGGTGAAAGAGTCACTATGTGCTGAGAATTACAGCAGATGGTCGGTTTAGCCAGTCTGTCTGCTTCCTGACCTGGGCCCCAGTTAGTCAAGTACAAACTCTAAGACTATATGCCATATTTCTAGACAGAAGAGTGGCACCACCCCAGGAGAGATGAAGACCATTTATTTTCAACGGGTCAGGTCTGTCCCAAAAACTCAATTGTCTATGAAGAATGTTATTCTGTGGGCACCACTTAGACATCCAGCCATTGAGTGACAACAATCTGCTATGTATCTCGTCACCATGGTAAGCAGGGAGGGGACCAGTGCATATTACAGTGTCTGACATCGTACTTGCAAGTTCACACACCTCTTTAATGTTATTTTTAGTCATCTGCGACTGGCGAAGTCGAACATCATTAGCGCCAGCACGGATAACAATCTTACTGAATTTACGTTTAGCATTAGCCAGCATTTTTAAATTTGCCAAGATGTCAGGCACTCACCAGTAAAAATTGGACTATGGTGGCTGGTGTCTCTATCTTCACCTTCCGTACAATAGAATCGCCAATAACCAAGTCTTTTCAAACAGGTTTCTCAGTGGGTGCATCACTGAGTGGAGAGAACCTGTTTGATGTTTTGATCGGAACGGAAGAGCGGTGTTTTGACCCGCGACTATGCCGTCTCGCAGTCACCCAGTCGCCCTGCTGCGGAGGCATTCTAACTGGAACCAAACAATGTACAGGACTCCCTGAGCTAGTCACGTCCAAAGCCATATCTACAGCCTTCACATTCTTACGGTCCTCAATTAAAGTTTGGATGCATGTCTCTAGTTCTGAAATATTATCTGTCAGCCTAAATATTTCCCTGCATTTATCACATGTGAATCCCTCGTCGCCGACAGAGAGAGCTAAACTGTACATGTGGCAAGCAGTGTAGAAGATACAATAGCAGGAGAAGAAGATATAACTCACTGTGATTGATTAATGATTCTGACTTACCAATGTTGTTTGATGAACTTGTGAAAACGGTAATAGACGTGAATAGAAACACGAATGGAAATGCAAATGACAAGCTAGCCGGCTAAAGGATGCTAATGCGCTACACACGCTGTTTAAAATTAAAAGCGAATGATAAAATTAGTCAGATTAGTTTGATAGATAATATCGGATATATGGTGGGAATTAATTTATTTTTAATCACTTTAAACAACAGAGAGTGACAGTAAGATCGAGATTCAACAGAAAAGCAGAGCTACACAGAGCTACAATCACAAACCACTCAGCAGCACGGCAGACAGGAACCAGGAAACTCAAATTAGTCAAATTAGTTTTAGTTTCAGTTTATTAGTTACTGTTTAGAAAGTACTAATTATTCATGCTTTTATTAATTCATGTGTAGATTAATGCAGGCTTTTTAAAATATTGTGTTGTGCGTAGTACCTGATTAATTTAGTTTAGCTTGAGCAAGTCGATCCTTAACACACTGGTATGATTTCTGTATTTGAATCAATTATTTTTAATGACTAATATAGGATTATTTTCCCTGCCTTTTTTTTCTACCAAACACAGTTAGTGCATTGTTAATAACTTGCAGTGTTTATTTTCTCATATATTTTTTTTGTCAACAGTATGTTTTATTTTATTAAAACCCAATTTCATAATGTTGCATCTTGCATCTTGTCTTTATTATTGTTGACAAAAATAAATAATACAAAGGCCTTCATCAAGCAACATTTTTGTCAGCACTTTCATTAACAAGATTAACAACGGTTCCCCCAAACTGCACAGAAAACAATGCCAGCGTCTGGAGAGGTGATAATTAGCATCTCAGAAATGTTTCTCTCATTTGCAGAAGAGAAAAAAGCTCCAAATACACCTCCATACAAAAACACGGCACATATTTCTGCCTTTGGCAAGAGGACAGTGTCATCGGATAATGATCTTGTAGGAATCCCCTGGAAAGGAGGAGAGCTATCAGCACTTAAGTCTGCTGTTGCAAACCTGAGAGCGGTAACATTCAACTTTTCCTCAGGTAATTAAAGTGCAAGGACACAAGAAAGGTTAGTTTAAGATCATAACTCAATTATCCAAGTCCCTTTTTACTCTTCTCATGAACCAGTGGCTTTTATTTGCAGCTTTCCGGGTCCGTTCCGACTAATAACATGCAAAGGTGCTTCGAGGCACATCGCAACTGGTGACAAAATACTGTTGGCAAGCTTCACGGCAAACGGCAATGGCAAATCCACAGATAGAGCTGTTACTAATGATCCGCACATGGCCAGCCTTCTGACAGCTGCCCTTGTCATATGGAGGATGTAATTAAAACAAACAGTGAATGGGCCCTGTGGTCAGCGCCATTGCTGTGACTGCAATAACTTCTGACAGGTACACTGTAAGGGGCCCACATGATTTCACGCCGTTTTTAGTTCGCCAAGGTAGTTCTCTAATGTTTTGAGCCTTCATTCATGAGTTAAGTTTGAGGAGTTTTCATTGATTTTCTGCTCAACCACAATGGAACTGACCGTTGTCCTTCAGAAATCTTTGCATCAGATCAATTCTCTATTTAGTCAGATATTCAGTAGAGTAAAAGCTTGTTTCTCTGTAAATTAGCTTGGGTTTACCACTTGCAGAAGTGTTTAAATAGAGTTCAGGCTCCCCAGTCTAGGAGACTGTAGCTGCGTCATGACTACGACAAAGCCTAAAAAACTGTTTGAACAGCTGAGATCAGGGAAATTCGCAAGTACTCTCAGGTGTTGTGAAAGCAGGCCACAGTGATGCACATCACCGCAGTGCCTGAATTACATGTTCAGTCGCACACGCGCACGTGCCAACACCCTCTTGAGGACGTTACTCATGCTTTGTGTGAATTAATCATCATAATTAGCAGACCTTGTAGTATGCAACTTTCAAAATAGAAATGGCTTCACAGTGATGTAGCACTTTCTATTAAAATCGAAGGGGAACATGCTCTGTGTGTGTGTGCTGTCCTTATCGAGCTGAGACACCGTGTGTTGACCTTGTATCCCGTATGCTTTCCTTGTATGCTTATTTAGTGGTAAATTGGCACAAGGGGTATTTTCCTCTCCTCACGTCCCGCTGTGGTTCTGCGGTTTATTTGTATCACATGTTAACCCCCAATCCTGCAGTGCTGAGACTAAACCACTCTGCAGCAAGATCAATGTGATTTACTCAACTAGGACATGCTCCTGGATCCACATCCTTGTTGGACCTCGGACAACGTTCCTAGCAGGCAGTTCGGCTAAAGGTTGAGGGTCCAACAACATTGTTGTACTTTTTTTTTTTGTTTTAGCTTGGGTAGATCCTATGATTTTTTGGTAAGAATGTTGATCCAGGACTAAACGAGCAATGTGCATTTGAGCTGACCTCAGGTAAAATGTAATGTTATATTGTGGGATTTCAGCAAAGGTTGAGATTTTAATTCTACATTAGCTAGTTAGTCGTCATTTAACACTTTTTAGACAAAATAGGCAGTAGAAAACAAAGGCATAGGAAAATGTTTCTCTATACCTACATGTTGGCAAAACTCCAAAACAAATCTATACATTAGAGGCAACACTAGAGGCAGTACAACACCACCTTTTATTCACACAACTTATGATTACAGTGGCAGTTCTTTGCACAATACTATGTTATGACCTCGAAACACTTTTACCATGGATTGTAAAACGAATGCATTTTGACATTTACATCATGTAACAAGTTCCATATGTATGGCTTTTCTGATGGAGTAAACTTGCTCAGTAGCTCACCTGGTGCATCATTGCACTTGCGATGCAATGAAACAGGAGTCACGAAAAAAAGATCTCAAAGACGTGTAGAAGCTAAAATGGAAGCTGAAATCTAAAATGGCATGGTTTCATCATTAAATGTGTTTTATATTGTATTGTTTTGTTTTGTATTTGTTTGTTTGTTTGTTTTACATTTGCTATCAGTTAGGTTTAAGGTCAGGTTTAGTGAAGGTGGTACGTTATTTTAAAATGTGATAACCTTTTAGTACCACTCGCTGGACATTTTATTTCTGAACAGCTGTGATATACAACAACCAATGTAATAAAACTGTCAAATTCATGTTTATCCGTTTCAGATAAAATTGGATGGCTTTTAGCTCCACTCACTGGACATTTCATTTTAAAAGTGTCATGCAGGAAGTAACTTGATATAATTTTGCAGAAATGTCACCTCAGGCATGTTTTTCCAGTGAGCCTGGTCCTTTTGCCCAATCCCAATAAAAAAAAAATAAACATACAAAAAAATAAGCAACTAAGTAGTCTTATTACTGGGACAAACCTCCGGCGTAATCTGGTGTTTAGTGTATTGCTCAAGGTCACCGTGCTCTCTGTTCATGAATTGCACCTTTCAGGGTTTGAACCGACAACCTGTCAGTGCACAGCCCAGATCTTACACCAGATCTAAACCCTATGGTATCCCCTTGTGCCTTGACAAGGTTAAACTAAAGCGTACAAGAGTAATGCAGAGCATCTTGTTGGGTACAATATATTGCAACTTAGTATATGTAAGAAGCAGAAGCTTATATTTTTGCTCCCCCCCCCCATAGCGAGCGCGTGGGCTTGCGCCCGCAGCCTCTTGTATGTCGTAAGGACGCTCGGCCCAGGGGCGTTGAGTTGGAAGATAGGTTGGATGGCTACCCGTGGGCTCGACTAGACGCCCCAGGCGCGCGACTAGCTCGTGCCCTCACACCAGTTCCCCTCCGTGCTGCGAGGCACAAGAGGAGGCTCGGAATGCAAGTAGGACCAATAACTTACCTATGTTTTGGGCTTCTTTTATAAGCTAATGTTACCCACAATTACTTCTCCAATAAAAAAGGAGTTAGACTGGATGGCTTTTCTCTGACCTTTTTTTTTTTTTTTTTTTACATTTTTAACAAATAGCAGTTGGTGTGATTTAGAGCCGTCTTGCATGTCTGGAGGAATTGTGCAGCACAAACAATGGTTGCATCACACCAAGAACTCAATGCGCAAGCAAGAATATCCTCTGTTTCTTGATTCATCGTTATGGTTCGCACTTAAATATTTGGCTAGACTCCAGTAAGGTTTAATTAAGCTACAAAGTTGTTGAAAAACTACTCCACAAATGGAGGGAGGCCAAGTTTTCATATAAGGTGGATTGATAGCACCTGGAGTACCGTGGGGGGATAGCGTAAATGTTGAGGTGGGTAGGTTCCAAAATCAATATCGGCCAGGTGGCAGAAATGACGAGTGAGGTGAGCATGTCAGATATGCCAGAAGGCGTTGTTGTAGAGTCTGTCCAGCGAGAGTTTTTACGTGCACGGTTGCGTTGCGCGGAGTGGCATAAAACATAGCAAATGTACAAACACCACGCGTCAAGTCTTTGACCCTGCATGCAAGAGCATCAGCCGTTTGAACGTCAAATCTTTAAAATCATTGAAAACCGTACAACGACAGAAGAGGGAAGCATGATGAGCGCCGCCGACAGAGCCCAGATGTCCTTGCACAGCACATGCGAATTGTAAAACAGCAGTCCTCTATCATGCACACTGCGGAAGTGAACCAGCAGCAGAAGATGTACGAACACACTGAGCATTAGCATTGTGTCCTCTTTTGTAAGGCCAAACAAAGTAGCTTCGCTTACACAACGAAACACACAGCATATATATAATATATATATATAATCTGAATATATATATGATATATTATATATAGACGGTATAAAGATATATAGATGAAGATGTGTGTGGGGTGTTGAAATATATATATAGTATATACTTATAATATCCCCCCCCCCCCCCCCCAGTTAGCGAGTGGGGAAGGCAGGGGGTGATG
The DNA here is from genome assembly GCA_018155175.1 of Sinocyclocheilus anophthalmus. Lineage (NCBI taxonomy): Eukaryota > Metazoa > Chordata > Actinopteri > Cypriniformes > Cyprinidae > Sinocyclocheilus > Sinocyclocheilus anophthalmus. The sequence continues at coordinate 169,972 of JADLZN010006445.1, read as the reverse complement.
CGTGCCAGAACGCTTAACGCAGGTTTTTTTTACCCGGGTACTGCGAGTGGCTACAGATTAAAACCCACACGGGTGATGAATCGAGTGCCACTAATCGAATAATAACGACATGGCAAAAATACCAACAAAAGTTAAATAATAAAATAAAAATAAATAAATATCTTTAAATATTGCCCAAGTAGAGTAAATATCATCAGAGAAGGATTTAAGCTGTAGCGCACATAAGTAGAAGAGAAAACACAGCATTGTTCTGATGTTTGTTATGTATTTAAAACGGACGACAGCACCAAGGTTGGAAGTGGAGGGTCAAAACCTTTTTTTATTTATTTACCACTTAGGCATGTTGAAAATAACGTCTTCAACATTGTCTATGGCCAGATATGTTTTTAGTGGACTTTCAAATTTTGCTTTGCTTGAGAAAGCATGAAAATATACAGTTATGATGTTTTTTTCTTTTGATTTAGTCGAGTTAGTTTTGTATCAAACACAATGTAATTTTCAACAATTGAGATCTGGCAGCAACAGCTAGCGCATTTTTCCACTTGGGCGATCGCTTCACAGACAGCTTACCTCGCGCATTAAATCAGCCGCAGGCCAGTAAACCAATGAGAATGCGCTATAATCCTGTCATAGCAACAGAGCAACAGAGTCATAGCAACAGAGCGGAGGCGAGAAAGCTGCGGAGAATCTGCTCGCTCAGAGGTTTCCCTCACTGACGTAAATTTACAGAAAATTATTGTTGTTTTCAAATAAATAATTGTATATACTTATTCCCAACACTTTATTAAGCTTTAAGTCACATCTCAAATGACAAGGGATCAGCTCCTAATCATGTTTATATTAATTAGTCCGTGAACTCATTCTCTCAGACGGCCTGCGTATGCGGTGCACTCGCAGCTTATATGGATGAAATGCCACTGATATATATATATATATATATATGCGCCATAGCAACGGACGGCGCTAATATATATAGGGGTATTCGTTGCTTTGGCGCAAAGAGCGCTCCGTTCACTAACAAAGCTGTTCGCGATCTCACAAAGATACGTTATTATCATTAAAGTTATCTGCGCTGCACAACGAATCTCTTATTTACATTGCATCAACACTTTGTTATAATGAGATGATTCGTGCTGAACACAATACCTGAAAAAAAAAACCTCTGGCGATTTGAGCAGTGAGTGGATTCTAACTTAAACGCCTCTGGTTTAAGAAATCAACAGATATGTCTGTGATTGGCTACATTGCTCAATGCTGCAAAAACACGTTGAAACAGAACTCAATCTCCAGAGCGCAAACCATTACGCACTGGATAGTTTGCCAAATCTGCAATAAAATGCCATTAATACAGCTTTAACTGAGGGTGTTTATGCTTTCGTTTGAGGGTGCTTAGCATCCTCTAGCACCCCACGTAGAACCGGGCCTGTGGCGGTGGCAACAATACTACAGCGAGAATAAAATGTACACCTTCTTTCTTTACATGAACATTTGGGCGATGTTATGCAAATCTTCCCACACAGTGACATAGACATGTGGGGGCGTGTTTAAACTAGGTATTTTAGGAGGGTGTGGACGAGTCTTAAATTTTTTAAAGAATATCTCTTTAGGTTGAGACTTTAGTCTTTGCAATTTTAAGGATCTTATCTATGCACGAACAGGTTGTAACACTCCAAAGAGAAAGGAAAACTTGAAATTGCATCATATGACCCCTTTAAATTAAAAATGCCAAATGTCACTTTAATGAAATAAATATAATAATAAACATGAAGGGCTTTGTGTAGATTAACAATGAGATCAAATCGAACTACTGTGGACTGTGCATACTTATCTTTGAGAAATGTCTTCCAAATAAATAAAATAAAATTAATACACTCGTATAGTTCTTTAAAATTCAAATTGACAATCCATAAATGCTATCTTAATTAAACTGCTGTTAGCATAGTCAGTTTGCCATCAAGGGCAACAACAAAATTCATAGTCATTTGTAGTAAATGAGTAAAATTAGATAAAATGGTCACAGATGGTGTTGCAATAAACAATGGTGGAAAATATAATTGCTTCAATATTGCAGTGTCTTCAACATGTGGTGAATATGGCAAATGTGTTTGTTTCATTTACGTTGTGTATTCTCATGCAAGAGATTGAAAAAGAACAATGCAAATAATTGTTTAAATGCTTAAAACAGAAATATAACAATTATTATGGCATTCTCACATAAGAAACCACCAATCATGAGTTGCAGATATAGTCTCATAATTTTATTGGCTGCAAACAGGTGTCAATCAATCACTGGGCGACGGTGCAGTGGTGGAGTTGGATTGATGGGAGTGTGCCACTGCTCTCTGCCATACCTCCTCTTGTGCATCAAATATCCTGGCTCGCAGAAGCCTGCGTGCCAAAGGACAAGGCATCCGTCAGGCGGGTGTCATTGCTAATTACCCGACAGTTCCCAAAAATTGGGTTTTAATTCAAAGAAAAATAGGATACCCAGCATCCCCTTCAAAAACCAATTTGGAGAGCGACATGTCGTATTGCTCAGTCATGATCGAGTTAATGCCTTTGGAGTCAGTTATCATTAATCAGATTTGGTGAGAATGTATTAACTCACAGCTACTGAATGTCATCCAACACTATGGGCTGTTTACGTGTGAAGGGAGGTGCATGAAGTATTAAAGCCCGCTCTAATGTGAGATGAACATGTGCCAGTCACAGACTGCTCTGTGACACAGAGATGATACTGGAACTGTGTGATTGGCTGAGATGATATGTTAATGTGATGCCATTGCCAGAACTGCTCAAATCAACTTGAAGGAAAAGCCTAATGGAGAAGATGTCATATCTGATCTACCAAACAGAACAATAGCTTTATCCAATATAATCACTTCCTAGACTGCAATTTTAGGGGTACTAGCTTCTTTTGGCAATCCTTGCAACTAATGTAATTATGGTGGGTATTTGTAATGTCTTCACAAGAAATGGCCGCCATTTATACAAAGTGTAAAAAGTCATCAGTCTATCTACGCTTTGTAAAAATATCAGTAATGTCTTAGTGATATGCTATTTACACTAAGTGTAAATAAACGATAGATTATTTTTACACTATGTAAAAATGGTTGTATTTTCAGTGCAATAAGTTTAATAGTAATCAGATTATATAGTTATTAGTGTGAACAATTGTGTAAATAGACAATTGTGTACATAGACATGTCTTATTTAGAACTATATTTGTTGACGATATAGAGCAAATCAGATAATAATGTTCTTCAATGCAAGTGATTTATTCTTAACTTCTTCTTTTTGAATTACATAAAATCAGTATCACATTTGCAGTTGTGTTATTATTCAGTAAAACAGCAGTCTTCTTCCACGATTGATACTATTTAAGGTAACTTTATTTTGATAGTCCACTTTAGACATTTTACTAACAGTAAGTAACTTTGCAACTACATGTCAACTAGCAGTCATTAGAGTATTAGTAGACTGTCTGCTTAATATCTTCTAACACTTTATTTTGATGGGTCCACAACATACAACATACTATCAGAAACTTTGCAAGTATATGTCAACTTATTCTACTAATCCTAAACCTACCCGAACAGTCTACTCTGAGAGTTAGTAGACATGTAGTTGCAAATTAATTATAATTAGTTTACATGTAGTTACAAAGTTACTTACAGTTAGTAGAATGTCTAAAGTGGACTATCAAAATAAAGTGTAACCCTATTTAATTATACCATGTTATAAATGCAGACAAAAAATGGAGACATAAATAGAGACAAACCTCACTTGTAAAGTGAGAAAATGTCTGTGTGGTGTGAGAACAGTGTTTTCAAAGATTGAGAACAACTTTCTTTAAGATGCCTTTTCAAGGTTAGAGAAATGTTGTTGTAGGTAAACAAAAAATGCATTGCACTGTGATGTTACGTTCTTTTTCACATTTGTAAGTAAAATTGTCTCTCCATTTGCGTCTGAACAAACGGCACATTCAGACTACAAAGTGTGATAGTGTGACATCACAAAGTCACTCATATCAATAATTACCACCAATGGAATGCACTAGAGATGCACTAGAGAAGACAAAGAAGACTAAAAGAACATTAGTAGCGTGAAGAAGAAATTTAGTAGCGTGTTGGTGGTGAGTGTGACATTTCCGGAACATGCTTGCCAATCACAAAGCACTGGGTCAGCTAACCAATCAGAGCACATTTCGGATTTTGGAAGGAAGGAACTAATCAGCACGTTCAAGACAAACTGGGAAAGACAGGAGCTGCAATAATGTAAAATATGTGAAACAATAATGTGTTTTTGGAACAATCTTAAAACTTATTCTAGTACACCCCAAACTAAATCAAGACTTCATAAAAGTGCATAATAGGACCCCTTTAATAAACAGCGTTCGATTTTTATTTATTTATTATTAACTAAGCACAACATTTTGTACGCATGCTCTACACATAAGAATATTTTCACATCAGTTTTGGCCTTTATAAATCCCAATTTGTTCCTCACTTGCGACGTACTACGAAATCCATGGAATTTAGGATCAAATCCAATCGTCAGTTAATTTTATAAATGAGGCCCCTGATTTGTGTTTGCTTGATTAGTGATTACAGGATTGCAGCTACAGCAGTAGCACCACATGAAAGCGGTGAAGGGAAGGAACATGTGATTGATTAGTAATGGGCCTTAACAGCCAGTGTAGAACAGGACTCTGGTTTCTCCAGCTGCTTCTGTGACACAATGGCGCTCGGCTGCTTTTGATCAGCTCCACAGCGTGACACTCATTTGAGCATGAGTGTCTGCAGGCTTCCACTAAAGGCCAAGGTGTCTCATATGATAAGAGCCCTCTGATCAGGCTGATGGTGAATTCAATCAGAGGCCACATCGCCTACAGCACATGCTAGCAAAGAGAGCACGCAAGGGCGAAACATGGATGCTAGTAAAAGCCACTGCCTTCTGGAAGACAGACCCAGAAAATATTCAGATGAGGGCCATCAGCCCAGGCCATATCCATAGACGATCCCGGAATGCTGGACATTTTAAAAACACAACAGATGAAAGTGGTATTTGAAGTCAACTACAGAGTAAAACAGGCCTAGTCAACTGAGTAAAAACCCTTTGTTTACCTTTTATTTTATTTTATTTCACAGTCTCATCAGTATTCATAGGTATTCACAACTAAGGAAGAAAAAAACCCCTTCAAAAGTTTGTAGTTGGTACATTTTCTTTTTCTTCTTCTTCTTTTTGAAATAAATACTTACATTCAAGTATAATACTGTTATTCAACAAGCATGCATTAACAGATGAACTGTTCCGTTTATTTTATGTTCAAAGAACCAGGAAAACAGTTTACAATAAAAATCAATCAATCAATCCAATAAATAAATAAATAACATTGATGAATATTAGCAATGTTTCTTGAGTAATGGCTACTGAAGATGCAGCATACATAAAATACAAAATAAAAATAAAAATCAAATACAATAAATAAATAAATAGTCAACGTTGATAAAGGTTGACTGGCTACTAAAAATTCACCTTTGCAAAGACGGAAATAAATTCCACAGGCAAATACAAAACAATTATTTGTAATTACAATTACTATTACAGTCATATTTTGTGATATTATTGTTTTTACTGTAAATATGATCACAGAAATGCAGCCTTGGTGACCATAAGGCCCTGTTTACACTTGGTATTAAGATGCGTTTTGGTCGATCGGATCACAAGTGGCCAACGCTAAATACAGGTGTAAACGGGGTGTGAAACGGTTTGAGCTCGTCCACTTTCCGACCACTTCCAGATGTCGAATGCATTGCGTTCGGTTTTTTATTGAGTGTTTATTTGTTGTTTCTCTTTTTCATCGGCTGAGCAGCCACAAAAGACCACCTATCTCCGTCTACTGACCTAATACACGTGTAATCATTGTGAGACATACAAGGACGCACGCTTATCAGACAGGATTTAAACATTGACTGAATTAGCTGAATTAGAAGTATTATTTTCTGATAACACAAAAAAGAAACAACAGCAATAAGTACAAGCAGACGTAATATTAAAGCGCAATAACTTTAGCCCTCCCGCTCATGTTCTGACGCCGACAGAGAGATCCGCCCATTTACTCTCCTCTTGACGTAATCATCACCACGGGGGGTAATCTGGTCAGAAGTGGTCGAAAGTGGACAGAAGAGACAGATTAAAAGGCCAGGTGTAAACGGCTATGTGTCTCCATTGTCCACTTGTGATCTGATCGACCAAAACGCATCTTAATACCAAGTGTAAACAGGGCCTAAGAATTTTTTAAATCATTAAAAAACTAAAAAAATAAATCTTACCAATAACTAATGTTTCAATGGTAGTGTGTATTTATGTGTTTTAATGTTTCATACTTGAACATTGATAATAATATAATACAGTCAGTCATATAAGAAGCTGAAAATGACCATCAAATTACTATCAGTACTGATAAATGAGTCCTGACATGAGATTGTGATATTAATTTACATAAAAATCACAATCCCACATCAGTTTGCCATTTTGCTGATGTCACTGTAGAGTATGTTTCAGTGTCTGGTATATCTATCTGGTGCAGTTTTGTTCAAATATGTATAAACGTATAACAGTGTTAGAATCCACTCTCTGTTTCTCATGCAAGATTGACACAGAGTTAAGTGGAAGTTACTGGGAAATATGCATTACACACGCCACTGAAAAAGTAATATTCATGTGATGTGTGTTTAAAATGGTACACAGATGAGCTTGTCTCTAGACCAGAGGAGTAGCAGAGGTAGGAAAAGCAATATAACGGTACATCCATCATGTCTACTCTTCTTGGTTACAGATAGGCCAAACACGAAGGAAAGTTTGGGTGGATAATCTACCCAGTCTTCATTCAATTTACTGCAGCAGCTTGATAATTATTTAGATGCATTAAAGTAAGCCATCCTCATAGTCAGAGATGGACACAATTACATGAAAAAGTATTTAGTTACAAATTGCAAATACTTGCTAATCAAATGTATTCAATTTAAAATACTAAATACTGATGTGAGAAATGTATTTAATTAAAATACAAGTCAGTTGTAATTTGAAAATACAAAAATAAAAATAATATTTACAAGCAATCAGGTGCAAGAGACAGTGCCATTACATTTAGATACACATATAAGAGAAAGATAAGCGCTTTCCCCTCCTTGAACAACTTATAAACAACATATTTATAAACAAAATATTTTAACCATAACACTAGACAATATATCCAATATATTGATCAATATTTCTTCTAATTTCTGTTTACTTGAATACCATCAAGCATTTCTACACTTAATTGTTTTCATGTTTCTTTATCGCTCCTTTATCGTTTCTTTATAAGCACATCAAAAATAAAGCAGTCCTGCAAAACTGTATTGTCAAACCACCTAATCCTACTCAAGAAAATGGCTCAAGCTAGCTCACTGACAACAGTAAAGATTAACTCCTGAAAATGTTGATATTTAGCTGTATGTAGAATACAGAAACCCTTGTGACACCGGTGGCCGTTAAGTGAGCTGTGGTCAGTAACTTATTGCTCATGCTCTTGCACACACTTCATAGTAGGCCTAAGCGAGCGAGCGACGACCAGTGGGATCCTCCGACATCATGTCGATAGATGAGGTTCGAGTGGGGCGGGGCTGAAAGCCATGGAAATGGAGCGAGGCCGGTGTAGTTAATGATAATGAGCGACACCTGGACCACTCACCAGTCTCGAGTCCCACGGAGGAGCTCCAGAAGGATAGAAGGAGGAGTGACGACAGTGCAAGACGAGAGAGGACATGGCCTGGACTTTATGTTGTTTTGTTTGTGCACGGCAGTCGTCCGCGAGGGGCTGTCGCACAGTTTTGTGTTTATTTTATTATTAAAGTATTGTGTTTAATTGTTCGCCGGTTCCCGCCTCTTTCTTCCCGATCTAAGAATTTTGTTACATTGGTGCCGAAACCCGGGAGGAGGGAGGGACACGCTGTCAGAGAGATCTCGCTGCTGAGGGGGATTGCGGTGCTGAGTAGATCGGGCAGCAGGATGGAGCAGGGACGACGACGGTGGATGCCCCGAGGCTGATTGGTGTGGGATGGAAAGATTGGAAGGAAGTGGGATGGAGGGATCGCTGCCGTGCTCTTGGGTTCGAGGAGGGGGGCTCATCCGACGAGGCGAGCGGAGAGGAGGATGGATGTCCGGCGTCCGTTCGCCTGGCAGGCCGGAGCCTGCTGCCGTTGCCATGTTTGGGGAGGAAGGCAGGGAGAACGGGGACTCGTTGACGGCTTGCCATCGACCAGGGAGCCATGCCGTCCACCAGGAGGTGGAAGGAGCGCGGGCCATCCACCCAAAGATGTCAGTACCATCGAATGGCACCCACGAGGTGAGAGCCTCCTCAGCTGGTGAGGACAAGTGGCAGTGTGTCCGGGGAACCGGACAGGAGTTTTTTTTTTTCCTTATCCTTCCCCCTCTCAGGTCGCTGTCTTCCTCATCCTTCCCGTCTCCTGTTCTCTGAATCGTCTGTCGTATCACCAGGTACGCCACGGCCTCAATGATCTTCTCCCCCCAGAGAAGGGGAGGCTAGAGCGCAGTCTCAGGAAGTACCAACCAGCCTGCGAGGCGGCAATAGGATCTGTGACAAGTGGGCGGTGGGCCGAGGAGCATGGGAAAGGAGTGGGGTGAGGCCGGTGGAGTTAATGATAATGAGTGACACCTGCACCACTCATCTGTCTCGAGTCCCACGGAGGAGCTCCAGAAGGATAAAAGGAGGAGTGACGACAGTGTTGAACGAGAAAGGACCAGGCCTGGATTTTATTTAGTGTTTTGTGTGTGTGTGGTTTGAGGCAGGTCGTTCTGTGGGGGCTGTAGTTTTTTTTTTGACGAACACAATATTAATATACACCAATATATGTATGTGTGTACAGGTGTGTCAGTAGCAAATGCAAGGCACAGGTATTTATTAAAACACGGCCCTGCTTCGTATTTACATGTAAAATATTGTTTTTTTGGTGAAGAAAGTTATTGTATTATCTGAGAATAAAATTACCTACTTGATTAAGTATTTTAAGTATTTTAAATACAAAATACTTTCTCTCAAAGTATTTAATTACAAATTGCATTTAATTTGATTTTGTCCAGCAAAATACAAATTACAAAACATGTATTTAGTAATTAAATACTTATTTCAAATACATTTAATTAAAATATTGCCCATCTCTGCTCATAGTCAAGCAGTCTGTTTTATTGAATTATGAACTACATAGGAAAATCTCAACTGAGCCACTCGTTACTGAGGTTAATATAGGTCTGTTCAGAAAAACAGTTAAATGAGGCTTTGTGTGCTTTTCTTTTTTTTTTTTTTATATTTTTTTTTATGTGTTTTTTGTTCTGTCAAAATGACAGCAAATCAGTATAGAAGAATAATCTACCTTCAGTTGAAAGTGAAAAACTATAGCCAATTTCAAATGCCAACCCAAAGGTCCTCACAATACATAACATATGCGCGGCAGTGATGAATTTCATTTAGTGGTACCTAGATATATTGCACCTTGTATTTGTGTGAAATGCAAAAAATAATAATAATAATAACCACAAACCATATCAGAGTTTTCTGTACTATTCTCAGCATTTGCCGAACGAGCACATGAGGTGAATACGATTCATGCGGCGTCATTATTCATATCTCTGTTTTGTGTAAACCAAGTTTACACCTTCGGGCATGACAACAAAATAAAACAGAATGTGTAATGGCTGAGTCTGGAAAGATTTATTTTGTGTACACAATATCAGGTGACCCTTCTGTGAGGGAGGCCAAATTCAGAAAGTACTACTGAGCTGTAATGAAATATCTAACCAGATTTTCCCTTTCTCATTGTGAGACAGGAGTAGAGAGAGTAGGAGTGGAGCGTCGACATTTCTGACCTAGATAGAGCTGAGTGGAGGCAGAATGGAAGGGCTTTGATTAAAAAGGCCGCTGCAAGGCAATGTCGAGCCCGAGATTAGTCAAGACGCTTGAGCGGCAGTTGATGTCTATTCTGAGTCTCCCTTATTCTCTCTCTCTCATTCTCCCTCGCTCTTTCTGTCTGAGGCCTTTCATTCACCCTAAGTGCAAATGTCATCTCATATGCAAAAAGCATTACGTGCTTGGAGAATGTTTTGCAGGCTGTTGTCTATGTTACTGGCAAAGAAAGTTTTGTTGAAGGAAACAAATAACATTTCTGTTCACTTTAATTATGTTGGTGTGCGCAGCTGTTAAAATGATGGTTCACCCAAAAATAAAAACTGTCTTCATTTACTAACTCTCATATTGCTCCAGAGCCGTAAAACTTGCCTTCTTCCACCAGAACATGAAAGGAGAATATTGGAAGATGGTCTCCTTTCTTTTTATGCAATTATATTGAATTGAAATTGAAGCTTCCGAGCTTCAAAAACAGGCACAGATGCACCGTAAAAGCATCATAAAAGTGGTCAGTATGATACATTTCTGTAAAAATGGGTAAACTGTGATTGATACCTTGGAGAGCTGTTTCGGTTTGATTTAACCCATAAAAATTAATTTCGTTGGTATAAATGAATGTATGTGTTGATTCATCAGTATTAAACAATAACAATGTTTTGACATTCATTCATTCGTTAATTTGTTCATTCAGAGTGAGGCAAAAATGTAAGTCAAGTTAAGATAACTTAAGACATTTGTTGTCCTAATCATGAGAGTTCATGTTAAAAGTATAGCAAAGTAAGAATCAGGAACAAAATGTTCTTTTGAGTCAGAACTTTTCAAGAAATTAGTTGATCCAGTTTGAAACCAGAAACCACGAAACCAGTGTGAATGATACATTTCCGAATCAGACTGATCCTGTTCAACTCACAGCGATTAATGGCTCACAAAAGTGGAAGATTATTACTGATTACCATTTTAGTTGGAATATAACATACATTATATGGACTACTATTATGATGGTTTTGTTTTGTTTTGTTTTGTTTTGTTTTGTTTTGTTTTGTTTTGTTTTGTTTTGTTTTGTTTTGGAAATATAATTTCTCATTTCCTGTCCTAAAAGAAAGAAATGCGGGTGAGTACATTTTTGTAATTTTTACTTTTATTTGTGTTAAACATTCCCTTTTAACCAATGTATTGTAATACTGTAAGGTATCTAACCCTTGTACTTTGTAATCTTGTAGGTATATTTTTTGACGTATTAAGTGCCAGGCAGAGTAGAGATAGAAAGAATTATAAAATTTCAGTTAGTGACCTTGTTCGAAATTATGTGCTTGACACTGTTGTGCATATTTCAGGAGGCATGATTAAAAGATTGCAACATTGCAAAAGAACACGTCAAATTGCATCAACTTCAAGGTGTAACCCTGGGACTTGAGCGCTGTTTACTGTGAGTATAATAATAAGTGCAGAGCAACTTAAATGGATATATTTATTTTAAAAGCCTAGACATCATGTGCTCTCAAGAGTTTACAAATATACATGTACAAGCTTAAAATAGTTGTATAGTATAAATAAATCCTGTAATATATAGGTTTTATATCTTTATATATATATATATATATATATTAATAATCTATATATATATATATATAAATGTCTCTGCAACCTAAAGATACTACAAAAACAAAAAAAATTTTTTTTTTTTACAGCTTTTATTTAGCACTGTGTTAAGTGACTTACACCTGTGTGTCGATATTTATAGCTTCCATTCAAGGTTGGTTTACCCTATCAGTATATTGTGTATTTTTTTTACTGAATGACTAACAGGGTTGATAATTTAGGGTGGCATCATTAATTACACTCAATTAGATAAGCAGATGGTCGATTCAGTGGTGGGGATGTGGGGCTTTATCATTAACTCTCGTGTTGACTTTTAAGGTGGATTGTGCTTGAATTAAAGCTTCTGATGTGACGATCCACAGCAGCTAAATAGTGTTAGATAAAATTTACACCCCAAACTTCATTCAGATAAATACAGTTAATTGCCTTACTAACTGCTAAGCTCTCGTTCACATCTTCTAAATTTGTTGTGAAATGAAAATCACACATCGGCAAGATGTTTCTTTGCAGTGAGGTGAAGCAACTGTGAAATTGTAGCTTGTTAATATATAGCAAATCTGCTAAAAAATACTTTACAAGCAAAAAAATAAAGGTAATTAAACACACAAGTAAATGCAACTAATAACTCTTAAAAATTAACTGAAAACATTAAATATATATAATATTTTGTTCTTGCAAATTCATGTGTCACTTGCTAGTCAGATTAGAAATATGCCACCATAGACATGTTATGTGGCATGCTCTCATGTGTAAAAAGCATGCATAAAACTATGCAAGTAAAATAAAGTCTACATTAATTATGGGTTGAAATGAGGATAGACATGGTCTGCCAACCACAATGTGTTTTATGCAGTAAATTATTGAGAGCATGTAACAACTTCAAGAGACAAACCAAACATTAAAACTCAAAGACAGGCCAATGCACCTTTACTAAAACATATATTTATAAGTTATTTATTAGTGAATATCTTACTGACTTATCAGTATTTGATTTTAAGGGCTTTTGTTTAGTGTGGTGTGTTGACACTCCTAAATTTGGATCCTGCAGCAAAACCAATGCAGAATTAGAGTCCATGCATTTATAGAAGAACGTCTTTAGAAAAATACTTTTTACAGGATTTAGGTTTTCTTTCGACTCACTTTAAATAGGATTATTCATAGAATTATCAAGTTATTGCAGTATGATGATGCAATGTCAGTGCTGGGAAAGAATTTGTCTCCGTTTTAAATTTTTCTCAGCGTCTTTAACACGATACTCATTCTGATTCACTGACAAAGCTCTAGTGTTACAATTTGCCCAGTAGGAAAGATATGAATGTGTTGTTGATTGTCTTATGCATCCCTTCTTATTGATTCCTGTCACACTAGAGATGAAGAGGCTATGGTATCCACCATGAGATGATTGGAGAGAAGTGCCAACCGACGAATACCAGTCCTTGAGGCATACCGCCATTAAAAACACAATCAATAGGTGCTGCTCTTTATCGACTAAGCTAACAACATTACAGTAGTCTCCAAAGTGCAAACCTACATTTTAACAGTGTTCATATGCACAGACATTGCATTGCTTTTGCTTTCGAATCTAAGCAAATGTGTTTCAGATCAGCCTGATGCAACAGACTGCTGGATTTGAAGGTGCTACACAAGCAGCATATAACAAAGACAGATCTGGCTCTTCTATGGAGTTATTTATACTGTGTTTTATGTGACTGTGATTTATGTTGAGTGGAGTCTGGGGAAGTGACTCCGCCTTGAGACTGGAAGGAACCTTTGACATCCACCCTTTGAATTAATAATTATTTGTCGTGTTTTGAGTTCTCCATGCTAGACGTCTTGTCATATATCAGGGTATGTCATTGTTGTTAAATTATGTGAGTATGAGAGTATGGGAGAGGATATCCCTCACATTACTGCATGTTTTATGACTTGAAGAATATAGGAGAATTTTAAAATAATATCTGGGATATTTGATGATCCTTCTTGATGAACGTATATATAGAAGTGTAAGATACATTTTTCAATATAGAAATAAGTCTCTTATGCTCACTAATGTGGCATTTATTTGATTTAAAAAAACACAATAAAAACAGTAATATTGTGAAATGTTATTGCAATTAAAAATGACTGTTTTCTATTTGAATATATTTTAAAATGTAATTTATTCCTATGATGAAAAGCACAATTTCAGCATCCATTACTCTGGTCTTTAGTGTCACATGACACATGGAAAGAGTTTTATTTTTATTTTTGTTTGGAACCTGTGAAAAATGTGTTTTGTATTTTATATCATATATTCAAAATATAAAGGTTTTGTAACATTATAAAGTCTCTACTGTGCACTGTTAAAAGTGATCAAATTTATATGCTGTTTAAGCTGTGCTGAATATGCTGTCTTAACATTTTATGCTTTTGAATTATCTTCCTCTAGATTCATCTTCTGGCTTTCTTCAGCGAATATTGATACACATAATTGTTATTAATTTGATTAATCAGCATAATCATTTAATTAAAAAAACATTCAATCATTCAACAGCCCTAATAATATGACAGTAGTGTGTCAAACACTGCTTCAGAGCTCTTTTGATGTGTTTTGCTTTTGTCATCTGTCTTCCCGTGAAAGGCTGTATTTGTGATATTGTTCAGAAATATCCAAAATAAAGTAACAAAGCCACTTCACCGATTTCCTATTTCTTTGCAAAAGCCTTACCATGAACTGCGGAAAGTGTTTTGAGTAAATTCTTAGCCTTTGGAACTGCAGGATTGTTCTTCGAAACAGCAATATATTAGGAAGAGTCCCCATTGTACCTTTGTGAAAACTGGGTCATCTCAGGCTTGGGTGACACACACACACATGATGCTTCTAATGCAAGCTGCATCTTTTTTTTTTTCTAGAAAAGCAAAATTGCAAAATTAATCAGCAAAAAGGGCACTTTTATCTCCAGTAATGCTGTTCATTGAATTGTCTATTCATTAAAGGATCATTAAAAAAACTAAACAGTTGTCAGTGTAATTTTTCTGTTTAAAAAGACTTATTTCAAAAACAAATATTTAATAATGCCATACTTTTGACTGATAGTGTATAAAAAGCGTATAATTTGATTGCAGGTTAACATGTCAGCTTCATTTTGAAAGTTGCATTCTCCTAATGTTAGTTTTTCAAATATACTTTGACTTTGTCTGTGTTTTCTATACTGTACATTTATATTACAACATTCAGTTGTATTCAGCATTTGGCCTCCAACTGCTCTGGCCTCCCTGCAGAACATATCCTAAGGATAATTTGATTGCATTTATTGTAAACTGAGTAATAATCCATACTTCAGCATAATATATAGTGTGACTCTTTGTTTTAGGCTATTTGTACCAATCTAGCTTTAAAGGAAAGACGAGTTTAAAGTTTAATGACATTTTGTAATTGGAAAACAAATCTGAATGTAAAATGGAAAAAGCTGATTCGACAGGAAAGAGAAATTAAATCCAATTTAGTAAAAATCACTGTTTTTTTCCCCCTCTTTTAATTA
Organism: Sinocyclocheilus anophthalmus; assembly: GCA_018155175.1. Taxonomy (NCBI): domain Eukaryota; kingdom Metazoa; phylum Chordata; class Actinopteri; order Cypriniformes; family Cyprinidae; genus Sinocyclocheilus; species Sinocyclocheilus anophthalmus. The sequence goes on along the minus strand of JADLZN010006445.1, from coordinate 154,885 downwards.
TCTCTAAAAATCAGCGCTCTGACATTTAATTAAAGGCATTTTAACAAACGTTTCCCAATGCACGTGGAATCAAACTGAAGAGATAGAAAACAAATGGTAATAACACACACAAATTACTCCAAGTTAAAGGAAATAAACTCACTGTGTTGAGCTCAATGTGTATAATATCCATTCCACACTGTGCATTTATTTGATAAACAGATTAGCTCTGGAAGGTTATTAAAACAAAAAAGCCTACCCGAGGCAGAGCGTCGCACTGATTTTACCACGGGTAGGAGGTGCATTTCTTAATCTAGCAATTTAATAACTTAGCACATCAATTTAGAATGTGCGACCAAAGGAGTTTACTGTCATTTTACAACAGCTTTAAAAATAGCTCATCCAATTAGAATTTTGATTCTGAATGTTTCCCTTTTATTGTGTATAACGATATGGCAGTAACACATCTCCCTCTTTATTGAGAATGAAGGGTTTGGTTCGGCTTGGTACCCTAATTTTGTCTGTGTCTTGAATGAACATGCTTTTTGTGTTGGTAAGAAATCCGTCCATGCCAGAATTGTTCAGTTTAAATAGAGAAAAAAAGGAGGTTTTATGGTTCTGCTAATTCCAGATGTGCAATATTTGGGTTGTTTCCTGAAATCCAAACTGCTAGAGTGCACCAGCTCAGCTGAAAATCTAAATCACTTAACAGTCTGAACATATAACTAAAACATTTAAATGAAAATGATTCCATAATATGCCTTAGATGCATAACGAGACTTACAGTATACGACATGCACTTTTTATTGTTAGCTCACATAAGAAACAGCTGGATTATGGATACTGCTGAAGGAACAGAAGACCATTATACAGTTCTGCCTGCATTTGTGCCATAAAATACCTTCAACACATTCAAACAGAAGAAGAAGGAAACAATCAATAGTAAGATTAAAATCATCTATTTCTAATGTAGAGTTCAGATGTATAATGTAGAGTATAGAACATTATACTTTTCGTATTGGTTTAATGTTATATTCTCTATGCAATAATTGGGAAGGTGTTTGCCAGAGCTGTAAAGTACTTGGGCACTTGTACTTCATTACAATAACTACATACAATTCCACTTTTCTCAAGTATTATTGAAAATTTTACTCAATTACATTTCCAAGGAAAATGCGATGATTACAATGAATGGCAAATGGGCAACATAGCCTGAGGTTACAAAGCAGAAGCTTGCATTTTTGTTAAAGCCCTTATTCCAGTTTGTAATTGCAGTGGTAATTGTATCTAAATTAAGAAAATAAATATAAAAAAGGCATTAGATGAAAACGTGACTGTGTTTGCAACTTCAGTTTGAATTATAAACAGGAGATTAAAATGCTGAAAACGGATCAACAGTGAAAACATTGCACTGAAAATACAATTAGCATTTAAAACATTACTTTTGGACTTGACGTAGTGGCATTTAATTTTAAATTATTATTTTTTTTTAAAGTTTGAGGCTCGATGTGAAGTTAAGCTAAACTAATGACCAACTGTTGACAAGAATATGCCAATTTGAGTTTGCTTACCCAACTATTCAAAAGGTTTATTTACAGTTATATAACATTGAGGTGCATTCATACATCTGCAGACTGCAGTGCAGGTACTGTATCTTGTTGTGCAATGTGTTGCCTTGAGTTGAAGACATTGTTAAACCATGTAGTATACCCAAGCCAGAGATTGTCAAGTTATAGGCCCGTGTTGCTGAGTTGTGAATGCCTGTGGTTATAGCTGTTAAAGAACAATTACCCTGTGGTTTCTCTAGGATTTAACTATTTGGTAGGGATTTGTGACAAACTTTGATTGCGCTGAAAGCCTGTCCTTTCTGTGATTAAGAGGGATCAGGGCTGAGCAAAACAAACCAAAGAGAAAAAGATCAAAATGGTTTCTTCGCCAAAATGGGGGAAGATGAAAACTGAGAGCTGTGGCCTGAAATATTGTATTTTATATAATTGCGTGATGCTGATTTCGTACAGGAAAGCCACATTGCGTGCTGGCTCTCCTCTGAGCAGAAGGCAGGGAAATGCTCGTTCTCCCTGCCAGCTGCTGAAACATACGCCGTAAAGCTGCTGGATATTTTTAAGATTGCCTTAGAGAAAGTTGAGGTGTTCTGAGCTGTTTTTTTATGAATTCTCTTGGCAGTTTTGAAGAAAGAATCAGTATCCAGCTAATAGGAGTTTGGTGTGCTGCCTGACAGTTTGCAGAGTAATCGGGTTCTAGTCAATATTTCCAACGATAACATTAGAGACACATATAAATTGGGTAGAAAATTAAATCACTTCAGGACTAAGATAGATAGATAGATAGATAGATAGATAGATAGTAGATAGATAGATTGACAGGATGGACAGACGTATATATTTGTATACATATATATATATATATACATATTTATATATATATATATATTATTATTATATATATATATATATAATAATAACAGGGGGCCCCCCCTTTCAGTTTACCCATGTTAACTAAATTAATTAGTTATGAAAAAATTACGCGATTAAAATATTTTAACACAGTTAATGCACTGGCCCTGCCCCCAGACCTGTACGTCATCTTATGTTTCATATAGTTGACTGTTGACGAATATGATGCAGGGCAACATCTCCATAAATGCAGTTATGCCCTAAAATACAAAATATTTGGTGCAAAAATGCCCATGTATGTGTTTTTCTCTCATATTTATATCATATTATAAGCGATATCACACCGGCAGCAAGAGCAATATCACACAAGTGCTGTTTTTGTCCCGAATATCACGAGTTTAAATATGATTTTATACAACAGTTCAGTAAATAAGTTGATATTGTGTTATATTTTAAACACAATATTGTGTTTTTGTTAAATTTTGCAAAGAATATATTACTTTTAAAGCCACAGCAGAACTGTTGTGCGTCTCCGAGCAACACAGCGGTGTTTAGTTTCTGAATGAATCCACTTTTTGAACAAATCGTGTAAATCAATGATAATTAATACACCATTCATAAAGAGAGCCGTTTAATTAATTCCTGAATGAATCGGCCATTTGAACGAATCATAAATGCATTTATCGCCACCTGGTGGCAGATTTAGTTTCTTATTTAGAGTATAATTTCATAAAAAAAATAAAACAAATACATTAAAGGGATAGTTTTCTTTATTTTTTTTGTTCACCCCCCCCCGCCCAAAAAAAAAAAATATAATACAATTTGTCATCATTTACCCTCATGTCATTTCAAAACTTTCTTTTGTGAAAAATAAAATAAGGTATTTTGAAGACTGTTGGTAACAAAGCTTTTATAGCCTAAATGTTTATGTGTAATTAATTTTATGTAGAATCAAATTAAATATTTCTTTCTAAAGCTACAATTTGTAATGTCTATTTGATACTTTCTCATTTAACACAAAAATAGCTGTAAATAATATTTTGTGGGTATTTTCACAGTCACATTTATTTTGCGATTAATTATATTAATTAATCGAAAAATCATGTCATCAATTAGATTCAAAATTTTAATTGACTGACAACCCTAATATATATTATGAGAATGACTTCTCAAATTTTTTTTTTAATTTTAATTTCTTTCCATTTTAATTATCTTTCCTAAAATTCTAATTAAATTGCAATTCCATATCCTGCTACTTTCAGAAATTGTATTATAATTCACAGGAATTCTGAATGTGTACAGTACACTTCAGCATTTGCTTCACGCCACAGCAAACATGCTTTTAAAAATCTTTTTTTTTCTTTTTTTTTCTGTTGGAAATATAATGGGAAGCCCCATGGTCAAGCATTTAAACAAATAAACAGTCCTCTCAGTGAATTGTATTTTATGCTTCACAATCGTTCTCATCACCATGAGCGCAGTGACCCTGAGGATGTGAGGCCTTGTTGTGCTTCCTTTGTTTCTTTCCGCCTTATTGATGCCCTGAACACCAGCACACATCAGTTTCAGCTCCATCAACTACATTTTCATCTCATGATGCTTTTGGGGTCAGACTCAATGTCTGCTAGTAAACAAGGGTCAACTACTTCCTTTCAACTATGTTGTGTCCAAAGTGGAAATCATGGATTGATATTGAGTTGGTGTATTTGTGGAGGAGGAATAATATGTATACATTGCTTTGTGTGTGTGTGTCTGTGTGTGTGTGTGTGTGTGTGCATGCCCATGTTAGTCAAACATGATTAAACATCATCAATTTAGGAAGAACATAAAAATTATGTTCCAGTCCAAAACATTATTTCAAAACATATAATTTTTGAAGATTTGGAAGGAAAAATAAAAATGAAAAAATTACATGTACTGTACTGTTCTGTTTATAATGTGTGTTATGTGTACATATGTGTGTGTGTGATTGCATAAGAAAATAAATCTAGTTAGCCATTAAATGCATAGTAGCAAAACTGATGATGAAATACTCAGCTTTAGGACGCATGGACTGTAAAGAATTCCCCATCAATCCATTAAATACAGACAGACATATTTCCTCAATATTGACATTTTATATCAGGTATACACACTCCCGCTGAAGAACACATTATAGTTTACTGGCATTTTTTTCTTGGATCTATATTCATTTAATTTAAATCCAGCATAAAGGTTTTATGACATTGCCAGACATTGTGTAAACGTATACAATGCAAACAGAAGTGTATGAATATGAACTGGTATATTACTTCGAAGTCGACCTTTGTTGGAGCTCCAAGAAACAGTGACTACTAGGTGGCTGGATTCTCCTCCTTCCGGGACACCTTGAGGTCGCGGCAAAGTGCATACTTGCAGAACACCCATAACGAAAATGAAAAGGGGTCATAGATTGGCTTCTAAAAAGAACCTATTAAGGTTTGCGTTCGTATCTTGGCTGTTAATGAAATGTCGTGTGCACCCTGGCGGGTGGGGCGGTTAAAGTAAAAAAAAACATTATTTTCCACATACTGTACATTATTGTTTCTCCTCTATGCCCCGCCTTTCTGAAACGCATTGATTTTTACAAAGCTCATCGGTCTGAAAAGCGAGGAGTGCTCTGATTGGCCAGCTATCCAGTGCATTGTGATTGGCCGAATACCTCAAGCGTGTGACGGAAATGTTACACCCCTTAACACACTGTGATGCCTTGTCCCGGCCGGAGCGACCATACAAAAACATTAAAACCCATTATAAAGTAGGCTTTTGTTGCATCCAGTGGGGACATAATACGGATTATAATGACTTATACTGTCTTTTTATGCATTGTGTTCGTTGCGTTGCATCGCGCCGCATAAACATAAACCCATGTCTGCATTTGTGATTGGAGAAATGACAAACAAGCACCACTCTACACTGCTCAAAACTCACGTTTGAATCATCAGTGGCAAATCCTTTAAATTAAAACGTACTTACAGTCTGTGAGTCAGAACAGCTGACATTGTAGTCTACTCTACCAGGATCAGGAAACGGTCCTCCATATAATGTGCTGCACACATCTGAATATTTTGGGTGAACTGTTCTGGAACAGTGTTGTAAATACACTTAACCACTGATTTCTAGTCGTGTCATCTTTTGGAAAACCAAACAAAGCAGTTTCGCTTTCACAAATGAAACACACGGCGTGTTAGAGTGGAAGCGGAGGCCGGCTGCTTAGAGGTTGAGCGAGGCCGGCGGCTTGGAGAACGTCGCTTTCCCCCCCCGTCCCCCCCTGGTTTCGATGAAGAAGCTGGCCGTGGACTTGCGCGGCAACCACAGTTGAATGACCGCCAGCTGGACCCGCTTCGTCCATGGTGAAGGCCACGCCGCTATCGACCTCACGAGTTGAGTATTCCCTCAGCGACCAGCACGGATCAGCTCTTGGCATGACGAAGCGCATATCGTCCTCTTTTGGAAGGCCAAACAAAGTAGTTTCGCTTTCACAACGAAACACACAGCGCCTTCATGACATGGCTGCAGCGTCAACAATACTACAGTGAGAATAAAGTTACGCCTTCTTTCTTTGCGTAACATTTGAGCGGCGTTATGCAAATCCTCCCAGATAGTGACATAGGTATGTGGGGACGTGTTAGAACGAGCAGTTTTAGGTAAGTGTTGCTGACTCTTAACTTTATAATGAATATCTCTTTGGATTTGAGACTTTACTCTTTGTAACTTTACAGATTTTCTTTATGCACCTAGAGCTTGTAACACTTCAAAGAGAAATTTCATATGACCACTTTAAAGGAAATAGATTAGCTGTACTTTGAAACCTTGTTTCTACAGTATAAAGGAAGGAAGAAAGACAGGGACAATGTTAAAAGCACAGTCAATGGAAAGTATATAGCTAAATATTTAGTAAGTATTAGTAAGCATTAAGTAAAAATTTAAGTAATAATAATAATATAAAATAATAATAATAATAATAAAAAAAAGACGAAGAGAGAAAGAAGAAGAAGAAGAAGAAGAAAAAGAAGAATAAGAAGAGAAAATTTGATAATTATTCTACTTTTTGTTGATTTTTCGCACGCACCTTGTTACCTTATGATGTTCCGAATAAAAAAGTCTACAAACATAGCTTTTTGTTTTTTTGTTCCCCCCTTTTAACAAACAAATAACCTTGGGATTAAATTGATTGTAGGCCTCATTGATCTGAGCTTATACGCCTCAGTTTTTGAGTAAACATTTCCAGAATTAATCTCAAAAACTGGTGCTCCAACATGTTAAAGCTTGGCTGTTCATAATTCACATGCACTATTTTTGAAATGTCAGTGAATTGGCTTGCAGAACAGGCTATGTTAATATGCCTGGTTGGAGGCCACTCATATTGTAACTCTGAGTAGGCTCATTTATTGTAGGTGTTAACTCTACAAATGGTTCACACGCTGTGCTATGCATACTAAGTTTAAATAGTACATTCACGCTCATAGTTTTTTCTTTAGCATGTGGGTCAGAATAGCTTGTGAGTAATTACATTGTCATATTTGTTATTTAACATGGTCTGCTTAGCCAGGCGATATAAAATAGGTGATAAAATTATTTTGTCCTAACCAGCCTATCTATCTATCTATCTATCTATCTATCTATCTATCTAGCTATCTATCTATCTATCTATCTATCTATCTATCTATCTATCTATATATCTATCTAGCTAGCTAGCTAGCTAGCTAGCTAGCTATCTGTCTATCTATCTATCTATTTATCTATCTATCTATTCAGGTTAGTGTTATCATTGTTAACTAAAGTGAAACTAAAATTAAACCTTTTAAAAGTTTAAGTTTTTTATTGAACAAAGAATAGAAATGCTGCCTTTGCAACTAACTTAAAATAAGCTTGGAATCCTAAATTTTATTATTACTTATTCATGAATGCCAAAGTCATAAATATAAATACATCATACTATAAAACAAATTCAAAAGCACAGTGACAACATGACTAAATTAAGCTAACATTACAAAGAATACTGAAAGTAAAAATACAAAAATACTAGTGCTTTCAAACGATTATCGCATCCCAACTAAAGTTTTTAAACATAATATCTTAACTGTGTATATTTTTATGTATATATAAATACACATACATGCATCATGTATATATTTAAGAAAATATGTTTATATATTAAATGTATTTATATATAATATAAAATATAATATAGATATATACATGTAAATGCATGTAAATATTTTCTAAATATATACTGAATGTGTGTGTATTATATATACATAATAAATATACACAGTACACATACATACAGTATATTATGTAAACAAAACTTTTATTTTGGATGTGATTATTCACGATTAATCATTTGACAGCACTAAAAAAATAACATTTAAGTTGGAATCCCAAATTACCTAATAATAAGACAAATGAGCATGACAAAGTGACTAAAAAGCTAAATTAAGCTAAAATTACAATGGAAACTAAAAGGAAAAGCTAATTTATAATATTAATAATAATTTTTAAAAGCTATAATAGTAAATACAAATGCTACAATAACTCTGCCACAGGAATAATTTCTAAAGTGCTGAACTGATGGTGTAACAACTGACCCATGTAACCATCCCTATAAATAAAATGCTTTTCTGTAATTTTGTCATTTTACACAACATTTTTGCTTTTATCTTTACTACTTTGCTTTACAATAGCACCCCTTTTTAGGCTAATAACAACTTGGAATACTCTAGAAGTATTGTGTAATGCTGTAAATTGTCAGAATTGGTTCAGTCTGGACAAATTCTGCTGCACACAATCTTCAAATATTTCGGAGATATGTGCTATGGAGACTGGTTTAAAATGTATTTTGAAGATCTGAAAATCATTTATTTGTTTGTCACAAGACCCACGTACCACTTTCAAGTGAGTAATGCTCTCCAGCAAAACTCAAGTGTCATACGACATCCATTCAGCCCAGAACATTAATTAAACCGTCCAGTTAGGCTGCTGTGCTCTGCACTTACCATGTCGCAGAGAAATCATGCTAAATTCATGAACCACATGTAAATCTGACACTAGAATCCTGCCAAGGGAAAGGAAAGCTAAGTACCATCAAACATAGAGATTTTGGCAGCCATGACACACTGCACATTGATCTGAACAGAGAGGACAGCAAATGATTGGGGACCATAAGAACAAGTTGAGACCATTACAGGGAATATGGTGAGTGAGATGTGTGTGACCCATATGCCCTTTTAATTATGCCGAACTCCGATTTCAAACTTTTTCCCCCACCAGTTCCAGTGTAGTCTAATGTTCAGTGTTGCATGCATCATTGCCTACGCAACTTAACATACTGTTTCAGTCAAGCAGAAAAGACGACGTTCGTTTGAGGTAAGGCTGAGCATCTAACGACACTAAATTGTTTTGGTGGAAAGCGAGGTGGAAAACGTCTCTCTGCAATTCAAAGTAGACATTTTAATGAAATCCTTGGAGCGGCGAGCTTCAGTTAGCAGTTAGCATGAGGCTATTTCTGTACACCGCTCTTCTGAAGGGATAGAATCAGTGAGTCACTCTTCAGCTGGAAGTTGCTTCTTGGTTTTCCACATAATTGAAACCCTTCAAACTCGAGGAGGAAAGCTTTGATCTTTCCTATAACAAGAGCAGCTATATTGCTGATGGATAAGGCACTTCCAGGTGAATATGCTAAGTGAGAACCGGCTGGGAATTGCCGCTGAATGACTCAATTGATAGTTAAATGATTCATCATGCATTAAATATTATTGGGGACCTCCTGAATCATGATCGCCATGAGTGTGGCTTCAGAGAGAGACCTAGTTTGGAACTTCATTCCATTAGAATTAATGTGCACTCATAACCACCGCATGACTCAAAGCCAGAAACGGCATCCAGTCCCTCTCTGGATTTTATGGGAAATTGATGTCATCCGTAACTAATTTTGTCTGTTTTATATCAGGTTCTGCAAATTCCCAACTAGGCGAGCTTTGCCACATGCACTCGCAAAACACACATGAAAGGAAAATCATGAATGAGATCTCCTGAATATCTCAATTCCTTCTCCTAGACAGCTAGGAGATTAAAAGGAGGAACAAATGACGACTTTTGTTTAACTCTCCTGCTTCAGGTTTTTCCTTCAAAGAAAAAGACTCTAGTAATCCCATTATATTCTAAAGTTTCAGAGGAGATCTCAACAGTCCCCGAATATGTCTCCTTCTCTACTTTGTATGGTAGTTCAGTATGTGAAATGTAGAGTGTCAAAATAGTACAATGTCTGAAAATGCAGTATTCATAAAACTTTAAAAATATAAATTGCATCCAGTAACACTTTACCATCCCATGAGGCCATGGGAGGGCAGCATTTGTAAATGGTAAGAAATAGCATACAAATACAGATACTGACACCGTACGCAATGGGCTTTTTTTTTAAACACTGCTTCATGAAGCTTTGAATATTTTGTTTTGAATCATTGGTTCATATCAAACTGCCAAAGTCACGTGATTTCAGTAAACGTGGCTTTGTTAGGTCATAACTCTTTCTAAATGTTTCAAAATGTCAGTGGTTCACCACTGGGGGGAATAAAACAGATTCACTGAGATCACCCCCCAACGAAAAACCATTGAACAAGTGATCTTGGAACAGTTTTAGAAATGTGTAGACATTTTAATGAGATATTTGTATAATAAAAAAAGGAATAGTATTAGTTAATAGTTAATAGCATTTTTAGCTGAGCCATCCATAGAACAAACAAAACAAGCCCTGAAAATTGAAAAACAACACTTATTATACCAACAATTAATATTTAAAGGTCTATGGTGATAAATAATTACACTTTCAATTAAATAGTTGCTATGGATTTATAAAGACTGTTTTTATGCATGTTCGGCCTGAGTTTTAATTGCATTGATACTAATTTGACCAGCAGGAGTCACAAGCATGTGGTGTTTTGAATGCTTCTAAACAGTGAATCATTTTGTGAAGCAAATGGTTCAGTTGATTTGAAGCTTTGAAAAGCTTAATTTATCTCATCACTACTGTATGTTACATGACAATGCTAACATGAACAGTGCTATTCATACTAGGTCTATTAGGCTTTGTTTATGTTCATGACTGCATGACTTTTATTTTGTAAGTTGTCATAGTCATGGTTCCTGTCTTTATTTTTATTGTTTTGATTCAATTGATTCAATAGGTGTGTTCGACTTCATATGGCTCTGCACAGACTGCGGCAGTTAATACAGAGCCATCTGTTCAAGAATAAAGTTCAACATAAACATACTATTTAAATACCAATAAAGTGGGGGCATATATGCTTTTGTCAGTGTTTTTTTTTGATAAACAAGACTTAATATAACATGCGACTACAGTAAAAATCTTTTAGCTGCTATAAAAACACAGATTTGTGAGCATTATTGGAATTGAAGATGTTAGAATAAACCCGAAACACAGGCCATTGTTGTCATGTGGTGAATTTGTCGAATGTGAAACAGCTGTGTCGTCATCAGCATTTCTGTAGCCGCTCTGGAGAAACTCTGCCGACTGAGTCAGCCGAATGCTCTCAGAGCACTCTCGCTGTACTTAGATGCTATACGTCACAGTGACGTGGCGTCGGCGCTGTCTCAAGTTGGACAAAAATTCCTAACTGGCATGCACTGCTTCAAGTCAGATTTCGATCGATCTGCACAGCGCTGCATGAAGTAGAACACACCTAATGTCTTGTCATGTTGTTATAAGTTCTGTCTTGCTATTGGTTGATTATTTTTTGTTATGTAATCCCCATAGCCCTGTATATATAGCCCTCATGTTTCCTTCAGCTCTTCACTGTCAAAAAAAAAGGAATCACACAAAAATGTTACCTTTAGGGGTAAACGCTTGTGACTGGGGCAGTACCCTCAAAGGGACATCATTGTATCTATTTTACCCATAAAGGGTGCATAATTATTAATACCTAGAGTAGTAATATGTACCCTTAAGGTAGTAATATGTACTGTTATGGTGCTATTATGAACCATAAATTAAATTGTGTATGTATTTACTTACTTCTCATGTCTTACAAACTAGTCAGTGGAAGAAACTAAATATTTGCCAAAAAGCGGACATATACATCAGCAGAAATGACAAGTATACTCGCCTTAGCTTGAGTGACATTATTGCTTTGGGGTTCTCTGGCTCAAAATTTAGTGACCGGGCATTGCGTATGTGCTGAATGTTTGTTCTGAAACATTTAACGCACATGTAAATGAATATGTGAGCTAGATTACAATGTTTAGAGTTCTAAACAGAACTTTTGGAATCTGAAATTGGATTGGATTCATATGGATTTATGAAAATTAGTGCATGTCACATTGTTAGGGGGGGGTGAGGGGGGGGGGGGGATGACGGGAAGGGAGGTGTGCCACATTGTGAAGACAGTGTTTATTGCATATCAACAACTGTCTTATTTCCATTTATTTCTCTTAATGATTTTAAGGAGAAACATCTGAGACAAAGCAGACGAAGCGTAACTGCGAACTCCATTAAGTAAAGAATTTGTGGGGTTTTGTGCCACATTTGCATTTTTAGATGAGTAAGATAAAGGAACGTAAAAAAGGAGACCTCTAATCTCGTTCTCTGAACAAAGAGAGAGAGGGAGAAGTGCAGACGCGGAAGTGAAGCGTGTAATGAAAGTGCCCAAAGCAGCTTTCGGCTCCGGAGGGACCCTGCGTGGGTGCCTCGCTGGATGGCGAACGGCTCAATTTAAGAGGGTTAATTATGAGGTGCCACCAGAAGACTCGGAAGACTTATTACAAAACCTTTGCGCTAGCACGTACATTAGCATTCTGCTTCATGGAATCGTTAGAATCATACGAGGTGCTGAATGGATAATTGCGATTACACCGCCCCCCCTTAGAGTCACATCTTTAGGCCTGTCTTCCTGCGTTTCCACCACTTGGCCTCATGGGCAAAGAAAAACAACAGACAAGCTTGCTGAAGCAAAGGAACATTTTTGGGTCCTATTATCATTCCTTGGGTAAACAGTGCAAAACTGCTCCAGAGCTTGTGAGCTAAATATAATTATCACTGATTAAACTGGTTAGCCACCAGCTGCTGCGAGAAAAACAAGAGAGGAAAGGAGCGTTTCTTTCCACCTTATTAGCATTCCTGTGCATTTCTCATGCTAAACGTGTCAAACATGGGTTCTGCCAGGGATCGAGGCTTTAAGAGCTTTGCTTCTATAAGCTTTTGTCCTCTCTTGGGGCTAGTTTGTGTAGCGTATTTCACAGATTAAGAATGGGCATTCAAGATTCAACCACCTCCATCATAAATCATTATTCATAAAATGTCGGCAAGGAAACTGCGATTACTCAAAAAAACCTTGTGACTTTTCATGCTTGCCTACTGTTGGCCATACCAAGGGAGGCTGGCTGCCATCCAAATCGCAGAGGAAAGCACCTATTGACGAGGAGCGAACTCCTACTGTTACTCGCTTCCTGTGTGCATAATGCCCATAGAAGTCCTCGCCCCCAATCTCCAGGGGCGTTCAAACAGCCAAAGAGGAACTTTCCAGCTTTTTCATTATATCTTTGAATTTAAAAAGAGATGTGTGGACCTGTAGGGCTTGCCGAGAGGTTTTGAATAGATCCTTACACGTCTAAAGTAGACCCCAGGTCAGATACTTAGTGAGTTTGGAGCCAGAAGAGTGAGTTGGGATGGGATCCAGTCAGGCAGGAGATAATAAAAAGGAATACGGGCATCACAGTATGGAGAGCTTTGTAAATGGTACCATCTGTCGGAGCACATTGTCAACGTGCTGTGAAGGTGCCAAACGCAGGCAGGTGAATATCTCCTGTGCTTCCTGCTGCTGTCGTATGTGCTGAAAAAAAAAACTATGCTAATTAGGGAGTAAGATGTGGACTCGTAGGAATTCTTAATGAGTGAACAAGGTCTCCATGGACCGTTCAAGGTCAAGTGTGCAGGGCATATTCTGAGAGATGAGGAGGTTATATAATTGCTCAGTCGTATATAAAATAATGTTTCTGCAGTTAGGCTATAAAAAATTCACTCTTAAATTGTATCCCATGCATAACGGCCTGCATACTGAAATGAAATACTGCAATGTCTAACTTTAAGGATCCTGAATGAATGAATAGCAATTTAGAAACTGGGCAAGTTGCATAAACAGCCTGAACAACTAGCAGTTTATATATATATATATATATAATATATATATAAATAACAATAAAATGACTAACTTGTAAATACGTAAAGGTAAAAAAAATAGTGTCCATGCTATTCAAAGTTGCTTTCCAAGCTGTTTTACTATTATTTACATATTTTTAAAATGCTAATTTATGCATGCATGTTTATGTATAATATTTTAATGTAAATTTAACTGTAAAGTTACATGGGACAAAATAAATGAAAACAAAAACTGAAATTCACTGCAGTTTGCTGATGTTTTCCTATATAAAACGACTTCCAAATAAATAAATAAGATGACTAATCATTCACAATAGAACCAACATTTTCAATAAGATCAAAATGCATTTAATTTTCATTTGATGGTGATTTTAAGACCTTCTACCTACATTCTGCATTAAGAACAAATGGTGCAACCAAATTGAGTACAAAGCTACAAAATAAATATTAGTCACTAAACCTCTTGTATGAACTTTATATTCTAATTTAAGTAAAAACACACAAACGGCCACAGTTACACTTCTGCTCTAGCTTTTATACAACTTTGTTTTACTATCGAAAATCTGTATTGCAGTACTGCAAGGTCCTGCATGATAAATTGCTTGTGAGTTGTCTTGTAAATAGCTTTGGATTAAAGGATTTGTTAATTGGCTAAATGTACAACTATTACTCAACAGCATGGTTTGGAATCAAGATATGTGTTTCTTTAAATTCAAAGCACATTCTGTGATCTATTGGGGTAACTGAGCGTGGATGTTGCATGTGGTCTGGATGTAATAAAGAGTGTACTGGATGTACTAAACCTTGGTCATTTCTCACTTCCAGCCCAGTGCCTCAAGACTGCAGTCAGATGTCTGTGAGGGTATGAGCCTGAGCTCCTGAGCCCATGTTGCAATAAGAGAAACTGACATGAGCACCAAGGTGAAAGTCTTGGAGATGAAGTGGGGAGATTGTAGACTGAGACAAGTACTTTTGTCCCAATTGCATTGTCATTTTTTTGTTGTAAGCAGGAGTTGAGTTTTAAAATTGATCTAAACAGTAGCATGTTTGACAAAAATCCAAAATTGTACCCCTGGTGGAACAGGAAGTTATGAATTGAGATAGGGAACTGGACTGGGACAGAATATTGGCAAGAAATGTAAAACAGATGTGCATTGTTATTGGGTAATTTTTGTTTTGCAAATAAAATGGGCCAAAAAAAGAGAGACAGAGATAGATAGAGATATAGATTTAACTCACACATACACAATCAATCAATAAATAAATCAATCAATAAAAAAAATGTCCACAAGAAGGATTAAATACTATAGAAACTGAAAAAATAAGGTGTGACCATTGGACAAGAAATGCTCATTGGGGCAGAAAGGACATAAAAATGACATAAAAAAAGGTTGAGAAGAATTTAAGGTGAAGAATCAGGTGTTAAACCAAGAATTAAACCATCAGGAACCATTTAGTCTCCAGTGTCACCATTTTCCAGAACTGCAAACTATCTGGAGTCTCAAGAAGTCTAAGGTGTGAGGTTCTCAGAGACTTTGCTAAGGTAAATAAGAACCCCCATTTGATAAGAATCTCAAGCTAAAGTGTTGTGAAATTCATGTAAAAGAAACATGTTTTGGACAGATGATTAAAGGGTTAGTTCACTCAAAAATTAAAATGTTGTCATTAATTACTCACCCTCATATTGTTCCAAACCCGTAGGACCTGCGTTCATCTTCGCAACGCAGATTAAGATATTTTTGGTGAAATCCCAGCGCTTTCTGACCCTCCCATAGACAGCAATGCAACTGACATGTTCAAGGCCCAGAAAGGTGGTAAAGAAATTGTTAAAGTAGTCCATGTGACATCAGTGGTTCAACCTTAATTTTACAAAGCTACAAGAATATTTTTTGTCTGCAAATAAAACAAAACTAATGACTTTTTACAACAATTTATTCTCTTCTTCAGTCTTCGACGTGCATTCATGAGAGTACCACAATGCATACGTGTGGTGAAAAATAAATTGTTGAATAAAGTTGTTATTTTTGTTTTCTTTGTGCACATAAATCTTGTAGCTTCATAAAATTAAGGTTGAACCAATGATGTCACATGGACTATTTTAACGTCCAGTGTTGGGCAAGCTACTCCCCTATCCCCCCGCCCCCCCCTCCCCTGAAACTGTAGCTTGACCAGCTACAAGCTACTCATAAATTAAAGTAGTTAAGCTACATTCAAGCTTCCCTTTTGAAAAAGTAGATAGCTACACTACAAGTTACTATCAAAAAGTAGCTAGCTACATTGAAACTACTTTCAATTTGTTTTAATTATTATTATTTATTACATTTTTTTTTACAATTAGCATTACAAATAACTAAATAATTATTAATGAATAATTATAATGAAGTTATAAGTAAACTATAATATAGTTATAAGTAAAATATTTGGGGTCTAAAACAACATACTGTAATGCAATCATGATTTCAAAGAGTAGGGTGAATTCAGGTTCATTGGGACACTGTTCCAAGCCATTTCAATGTCAAAAAGTTCCCAATCATTTGATTTTGTAAACTATCCGACACACACAATAATAAAGTAGGCTACTGTATAGTTATTTTATCTTAAACTGACTGTCAAAATGCAAAATTGCTACTAATGTAACATTAATGCAAGAACAAAATGTATGCAACTTAAACTGGATACGGAGGAGTCATAAAATAAGCAGGTTAAACTCACAGCTCATGTCGTATTTACTGACTGTGAATGGAGATGTCAATCATCAGCTGCATGCGTGAACACTGTGCTTTGCGTAAGTCCCGCTGCAACCATCCTTTGCCAAATGATAAGCACAATACTGTTCGATTAGTGTTCATTACAAAACTGTGGGGCACATATTATATTATGACCGTTCATCATAGTAAAATAGACATTTGATCTAGAGTGCAATAAAGAAAAACAATTAATCCGTTTAAAAAGGCTATTATTCACCTCCTGTATGTGCTTTAAGTCTTTGATGTAGACCGCATTTTAATCTTTGTTTTGAGTAAATTACAGTTGATTCATGTGAAATATCCACTCATGTATATCCTTTGCAATATCATCAGGTGGTCTCTTGTCGGTGGAAAGACTGTAAAGCCACGCGATGCATGATGTCACAACAGATGGCGGTAATGATCAAATTTAGTTTGTGATCTAGTCAGACGAAGACGCTGTGTGCGCTGCTTCAATGCATTACAGGCTCGTGACTTGTCAGAACCTGTTTTTATACAGTCTATGGTCAGAACGCAAAACGGAATGTAGCGTTTGGTCGCGCTACATCGCTACTTGTTGGAAATAGCAGATAGCTACAGGAAAAGCTACACTGTTTTAAAAGTAGCGTCGCTACTGTAAAGCTACTGAAAAATGTAGTTACGCTAGTAGCGTCGCTACTTGTAGCTAGCTACTCCCCAACAATGTTAATTATGTCCTTGCTATTTTCTGGGTCTTGAACATGGTAGTTGTGTTGCTCTCTGTGGAGGTTCAGAAAGCTTTTGGATTTCATCCAAAATATCTTAATTTGTGTTCCGAAGATGAGCGAAGGCCTTATGGGTTTGGAACGACGTGAGGGTGAGTAATTAATGACAGAATTTTGGGGTGAACTAACCCTTTAACTGGCAAGATTTTGATAATTTCTAAGAAACTTTACAAAGGCCAACCTCTCTAGACTGAGCTGTTCCCACTGTCATGTCAATACTTCGGAGGAAAATGGCATTAAAGGACCGTTAAAGAATGCTTACAAAAGTGCTTGGTCAGTACTCATCTTTGCATAAAACCTTTTTTTAGACTGAAATGACACAAGCGCATTGCTAACAAAGTAGACGCCTCCTCCCACCACCAAATCGGCCTGATTTCCATGATTACAAGACATGTTACAACATCCAGACATCCAGAGCCAAAATTCACTTAGCTTTCCGCTCGGCCGCCTCATGAAGTGGGTGGTTTGTTACCTTGTCTAAATGCTGCATGCATTAGTCTTGCCTGCGCCGGTGCAGAAAGTGCAAGGTGACTGTGGCTGTCTCCAAACCTCACCCTCCACTGCCCGCAATACATCAGCAGATGCTCGCAGCCGCCCTGCCTAAAAGACAGCTGGGGATGCTGGGGCCCAGAGACCCCCGCCCTGACCCTGCCGCCTGCTGCCCTATGATAGATGATGATGTCCAAATATCCGAAGCTCCGCAGAGGCGACAGATAACACCTCCACTGGGTGTGGGGGAGCTTATCGAGCAGAGGCGGCAAATCCCATCAGCTGCAGAAAGGCGTATTTAAATTGCTTGGCTGGGTCGTGTCGATATTGAATTGCAGCCGGCTAAAAGTGTGAGGTTTTAATGTAATCACAAGAAGCGGCAAAAATGCCAGGGGAACATTTTATTCGCAGGTGCCTCTTGAGTTATTGACAGAGAGTTGAGCTAGGGAAGATTACAGGGTAAATGTGTTATTTCCGAGGAAAAATCAAATATGAAAGTAAGCTGTATGTATTATCTTGGCTGAGTAACCTCTGGTATCGAAAGAGCTGAACCTTTCTGACCACAGTAATGCTCAGGAAGATTTGTTTGAAGATTATGGCAAACTTGTTGCCTCTAAAAGTTTGGCTATCTTTCCCAGGTTTTCTTTGAACCGGGTAATGACATTTACTGTTTCAAAAGAGTACATTGAGGACTTGAAAGGGAATTTCATGCAGGCCACAGGGTTTGAATCTGTGATGTTCTTTTTTAGAACTTTATGGACATTAGAAAAACCACGCAGGGCGGTTATCAGCGCAAGATCTTTTGAAATGTGTGTCTGGTGTTTGTAAAGGGACACTCGTGTGTCTTGTCCCATTTGACTGTGGTGGCCCATGGAAGGTGATTTGTTCAAGGGTGGCATGAAAGGCATGATTAGATTTAATAGTTGTTATAATGTACACTGTAAAAAAATGACCGTTAATTAAATGGTAAAAGACTGTAAAAATGCTACAGTAAAAACCTGGTTAATGGTAAGTTCCCCTACTTTATACAGTAAAAAACTGTATTGGACATTACATGTAATTTTACGGTAGCGTACCGTCTTTGGAAGTGGAAAAAGAGCGTATAATTTACTGTGAATAACCGTAAATTGACATTCCCAGAATTCCCTGCATTACATTTCTTTTTTTTTTTTAAATACTTGTGTTTCTATCTTATGTTTTTTTTTTCTTATCAGTTTCGTACATTAGGGTTGTATGTTACACCTAATGTTGTTAAATTAAAGTTTGTTGCATTATTTCAGTTTCATGTGTTACCATGATGGTGTTTAATGTTTGTGTGAATGACACTGTGCACCTTATATATATGTTAATATTTAAAAGCTGCATGTGATGGGCTTTGGTTCACATGTGACTTTCTTATCACCACCTGCACTTGGTGGTTATCAGTGTATTACAAAGATACAAAACAGATTTCAGTACTTCAGTAGGTTGGTATATTAACATTATATCATTTAACGAAAGTACGGTATTTAACTGTAAATTTAAGTAAAAACCGTAAAACCTAAAATGTTGCTTCCGTATTTTTTACGGTAAAATTCTGGCAACCGCAGCTTTACTGTATTTTTTTAAAGTGTACAAGACATAAGACGTATATTATAGTCAACAAGGCTGAATTTATTTGATCAAAAAGACAGTAAAAAACTGTAATAGTAAAATATTATAACAATTTGAAATATCTGTTTACTGTTTTAAGATATACTGAAAGGTAATTTATTCATGTGATCAAAGCTGAATTTTCAGCAATCTTCAGTGTCACATGATCCTTCATAAATCATTTAATATGCTGATTGCTGACTCAAAAAACATTTCTGATTATTATTGTAGCGTCTGGACCAATCAGACACACACTTTTTTTTTGTTATATTTAACAACCAATCAACAAGCCGACTATGAGGGTCTATGGACCCTTCCCCCGAAATGCGGCTAATGCCTCAAAAAGGCAGAACAGGCCTCTGGTTCCATGGCAACCAATGCTGATAACACTGTTTTTATTGCCCAAAGGAATGCGGGCAGAGCAACTCTCAATTAATTTACCCATAGGAAAGAGACACAGTGCCATATAAAGTTTTTTTTTTTCTCTTTTTCGACCTCTATTCACGACAAAAATGTCTTTTGACCTTCCTATTCACAATCCTTCAGGTCATTGTGTATATTATTGCTGTTCTTGTATATTGTCTTTTGTATTGTATACTTTTTTATGCATGCTTATGATACCACTCATTCACGTAACCTTACCTATACCATGTTTGGTCTCTATGAATGTATCTTTGGATGATCTAATTGAGAGTGTATAGTATATGTTTATACCTATGCAACATATAAGTGTTCTAAGAATCTTTTCATCAACATCCAATCCAGTTACATATGCAAATTGCCATGTTCAAGACAAAGAGTCGTAAACTTTCCCTCCAGAAGTGCAAGTCACCATTGGCTCTTTGACCCCCGAGAGGTGTGACCCCCACAGAACTTAAAAGGCCTCACTTCGTGAAGGCCTAGTTTTAGTATCTTATCATCTCTCATTCACCCTCACTCCTTCTGGTTACTAAGTCCCAGAGCGGCGTGCCGTGCTGCAGGCCTCGACCAGCTCAGTCGTGGTCTTTTAGATCTAAGAGGATGGGGATGCTGAGCTAGAACTCTTCTGGACCCCTTAAGTTTGAGCCAGGCTTCGACCTTGACTTTCCATTCATCAAAGGTCCTAGGATCTCAGCTGATGTCTCTCTTAGCTCTTCTTCACTTTCCACAGGGAAGAAACCAAATCACCAAGATGTCAGAACAACTTTGGATCTCACCTCTTCAACCCGGCAAAGAACGTGATTGCAAGGTCAACTCTTGAAACCATCAAGACTTCATCCGAGACTGCAACCGGACACTCGTCAACGACCAAGGCAATGTAAGTATTGTACATTTAATTAAACTAAATATAGACCCCATTGTAAAACGGCGCTGGTGGTTTCACTCAAAGGTTAACTGGATTCATTTCATAGCTGCCGTTCTTGTTCTCCTAAGAGGATGGTAATGTGTTTGTTTAGAGTAGTTATGTGTCTTATGTCTTAGCGTTTAGTTAATACAACTTTTGTGCACAAATTACATGAGTTTCTGATCCAGCTACAGGTCGGGTCACTTTGTTTGCATTAAGACTCTAGGAAAGCTCTTTCCTTCTCTGGCCATGAAAATATCCTTTCTTAGAGTTGATATGAAATTATACTGAATGTTCGCTGGACGAACAGATCAGTTGATGACAATATTAATTCAGCTACAGTTACTACTGGCAGCTGATATAAATAATTGTAATTAATTATAATTAATTGTAAATATTTATATACATTTCCATGTTGAGCTAATTTGCTACATTATCAATGCTGAAAACAGTTGTGATGCTTATTTTAATTTATGTGTGTGTGTGTCTGTTTTGTGTCTGTGTCTGTGTGTGTGTGTTTCTTTGGGTAAAATCACAGTACCAATTTGTTACTTTTTCCAAAATAGTAACATTGAACAATTATTAGGCATTTTTACTGCAATATTGCATTGTGTTACATTTAAAAACTAAATTTCCTCAACATGTTCCTGTGAAGTTTGTGTGTACGTGTGCAAACCATGACACTTTTTTTTCATATGACCAGGACAATTTGATGAAAAGTAAAACAAAACCAACTTGACATCTGTTGACATCACTCTGACAGTTACGGTTGCTAGGATGTGGCTTGGGCGTGAGTGAGTCGGTTGCGATGGAGACGGCACAAATGTCAGGTTTCTGCACAGCATTAAGAAATTATCTTGTTTGCTTAAACCAAAGGATTGACATTCCACATTGTCTGTATTGATTCAGTTCCCTGAAAATGGAGGAAGTAATGGTAACCACCTGCATCATCATTTCAAACCCATAAGAACATATAATGTCATTTCATTGCAAACCCCCCCCCCCCATTTCTTCGTAGACTGTAATGGATGTGTAAGAACGATGTTCTTCAGCTTTACTGTCAGAGGGAGGGTCTCAGAGAGAGATGAAGAGTGGGTGAATATTAATGGCTTCAAAAACTGAGCCACTACGGGCCGCTTCCTCTTTCATTCCGTGTCCAAACCAAAAGCCAACAAGAACAGAGGGCCGCGAAGTGCTTTGATGAATAAATGCTTTTTCATCCATGACATTGGCAGCACTGAGGGTTATGTAGGACACCATTTTACTTAAAGGCCATTCTAATCATCACTGAAATTTCTCAGAAAAGCAAAGCCATTCATGGCTTTGAACAACTTCACATGAGGAGTGTTAGTTTTTAAATGTAACACAATGCAATATTGCAATAAAAATGCCTAATTAATGGTTCAATGTTACTATTTTGGAAAAGTAACAAATTGGTTCTGTGATTTTAACCAAATTAATAATACAGTGACCAAAGATTCTGTTAAAATTTAACCAATGACTTATTAAAGGCAACACTTATTAAGAGTATTTGGGCTTGTTGTTATGGTATGTGGCTATTTTCAAAGATAACACGTTTGGATGTGAGTTCTCACACACACACACACACACACACACACACACACCCCCACCCAACCCCCAAACAAACACAACACACACACACACACACACAACAATACACTGACAAATTCCACAAAATATTAAGCAGCACACAATGTTTTAACATTAATGATAACACAGCTATTTATTGAGCAGCAAATAAGCATATTAGAAGGATATCTGAAGGATCATGTGGCAATGAATACTGGAGTAATGATGCTGAACATTCAGCTTTACATCACAGGAATAAAACACATTTCAAATGTCTGCCAAGGACAGGGAAGTAGGAGGGAAGCAAGGATCTTGTGCAGCTTTTAATAAGATGTGGTGAAAACCAAAAACAAAATAAAACATGAACAGAGTCCAGTGATGCCAAATCCAGAAAAATAGAAACAGTGTTGGGGAAAGTTACTTTAAAAGTAATGCATTACAAAATTGATTTACATCCATGAAACAAACGTAACGAATTAGGTATCTAGTTACTTTTTATGGAAGTAATGATGTTACGTTACTTTTGCGTTAATTTTGAAATCTGGACAGGGCTTGCTTTTTGTTTTTAAAAATAAAAAGTTAATTTTTTGCAACTCTAAAAGCCTTTCACATCAAAGTGAAATGAATAAGCCTCAGGCGAAGGGAAAGTAAATTTACGTCGTACCACACTGTTGTATAGAGTAATGTTGTTATTAGTATGGTTGAAGTGGATCATCGAATGTCAGCAGCAAAGACACTGGTTAATGAAATGGGAATAAATACATAATTTTTTGTTAACATTTAATTATTGCAGGTTTGCGTCATACGAGTTATTTTTTATTCATTTTTAGGAATACTGAATCTGTGTTTTTTTGTTTTTTTTTTGTGAGTGCGATGAATTAAAGCATGTTCACATTTATTCTAGAACTACAATAACATCTTCTGATTTCTCTCAACATTGGGACCGGAGAGCTGTCAATCAATAAATTGGAAAAAAATAAGTAACTTGTGTTACTTATTTGAAAAAGTAACTCAGATATTCTCTTGTAAACTAAAAAGTAATGCGTTATTTTATTAGTTACTTGAAAAAAGTAATCTGATTACGTAACTCGCATTACTTGTAATGAGTTAACCCCAACACTGTAAACAACCATAACACAAATCACAATGAGATACAGGGAACCAGGACCTTACATATACAGAAGGGTAAACAAAGAAGCGAAGGGCACCTGGGGACACACTCAAGGGCAACCAATCAGGAATGAAACTACATCTGGACTAAAAGAAAAAAAAAAAAACGTAAGGAAATGCAACAAAGAAACAAGTTTGTCTGGATTTGGTTTCTGGTGTGTACTTTGATAGGTGTGCATGGCCTGATTGTTCCGAAAATACATTATTTTCACATACCAGATTTTACTTTTATTTGGCACACCTTTCGTCCCAGTCTGATTTAAATGCCTCGCTGTATCCCAAATTATTTACTATGTACTTATACACTATGTACTTATGCACTATGTAGCCTACTCCATGTATGAATTATATAAGGTTATTTTGTTCATTCAGCAACAGAGTCTGATAGCCAGGGGTGGATTGGCCATCTGGCAATTTTGGCAAATGCCGGCAAAGGGGCCGGACTATTTTGTTTAATGTGGGTCGTCAGATTTAATAATTTTCAGTAAAAGCTAGATAATGGACCGTAAAAAAGGAAGCAAAAAAAGAAAAGAACAAAAGGGATTAAGTCCGACGCTGCTAAATGCATAAAATTAACCGAACTCTTTTCAAAAGGTTTAAATTCAGCTGCTGCAGTGGAGGACCGTTAGTGAATTTTCAGAAAACTAAAAATATAGCTAGCACAAGTCATTTTCACACTACTTCTGCCAATTAACTCCTGTGCTTTTTTTGTTTTGTTTTTTGACAGTAGCTTACATGGTATTAAACAGCTTAGCCTAGAACCCCAGTATATTTTAAAATGTAATTTCTTCATGATGATTGGTTAACTTAAGTGTTAATGAGCCTGTTACTGAATTGCATGACTGAAATATCAGCAGATAAAGTGGCATTTAGGGTAAACACTGATGTAGGCTACTTACAATATAGTCTAACACATCAAAAACCTATAGCAATAGCCATAGTACTATAGAAATTTGCAGTGAACTTTACTTTGAATATGTAGATAGTCATATATTAAAATAAAACATTGAATACACGCATACAGTACATAAGTTTACAGTATGCAATTAATCCTTAGGTATGGGGAACCGGTGGAACATAGGCTTCTATTACAGGCACTCATATGCTATAGTTAGATGAGGTATTATAAGCCATTGGCTTACTTCTCCCTTTTCTGAATAGTGTTTTCATCTATTTAAAACTAGAATGTTGCTGGACACAGTGCAGACAGCTCAGCTGCTGCAGGATTTACTGCTGCTACTATTCATAGCTTTTGTTATATATTCTATTCCCTTTGTGCTATTATTACTTGTTTGTATTCATGTGTATTCCAATGTTGAGAGCAGTCAGTGAGAAAATATTTCTGTAATGTTTACATCCTATACTCGTGCTCATTAGCTAGGATGTTGCTGGAATCAGTACAGCCAGAGACCCCTGGTCTTTCAATACCAGTGCTGTGAGGAAGGATGCCTACGGTAGGCCTAGCAGAGACAGTAGGAGTGTAGAGGTAGGAAAAACCCAACAGAAAGACAGTAGCAACAAAGAACAACATACTGTAGAGAATGACAGTAACAGCAGACAAATGGCATAAACAGACAGCACACAGACTCTACAACATCCTCAGATTATTTGTCTTTTGTTTTTACTGTATGTGTAAATTTGTTATAAATGTGTGCTCTTTAAAATGTAGTAAGCATTGTTTGCCAGACACATACATTAAATGTTTAAATATCTGTTACATATACAGTACTGCTTATATTATTTCACCATCTGTACACAAATGTAAGTAGTGAATGCGCGTGTCCATGGGTAGGGTTGTGTGGGTGTGGTAATGTGGGCCGGTGTGGCTACAGTGCCAGGGCTGAATTTTTGTCCTAGTCCGTCCCTGCTGATAGCCCCTTCACATCGGCTATGTATTTAAATCAGTGACAGTTGAGTGCATTTAGTTGAGTGTACAACATTCCACACTTAGTTTTTGCAGTTAATTAAGTGCATCATCTGGGTATTTAAAGTGCACTGTTTCTTTCTGGAATTTTCACTGTGAATGCACTACTCGTCAATTTTTCCATACCAATTCAATCCCAATTCAGATGCTGAGAATGTTTAAGAACAAGAGGTTCATGCAGAACCTTTACTAGCACGGATTTTACAAGACATTTAAGAGTGGTATTTGTTTCCCCTTTTTTAGCAGTCTATAGCGTAGCTTTTTTTCTGTTAAATGTCTCCTTCTGATGTAGACCTTTTAACCTTGCAGATCTTTTTGTAAGATTAAACCGGCAACCTTACACTCTAAGGTCAACTTTATATTAGGTGGCCTTAACTACTATGTACTTACATAAAAATAATTACAATGTACTTATTGTGTTCATATTGTATTGCAAAACACTTTTGCTGCTATTGTGGTGGGATATGGGTAAGGTTAGGGACAGGTTTGGTGGTATGCATAGGATTAAGGGTGGGTTAGTGTGTAAGGGATGGTTAACAGTGTTGTAAATGTAATTACAGAAATGAATTACATGGGTCAATATCACCATAGAGTGCCTTTGACTCCTCACAATAATCAAAAATGTTGGTTTTAATTTCCCATTCGCTTTATGTCATGTCATATAGTAGACACTCAAGTACTATAGAAACATATTAGCTGAGCTCCCACACATTTTTTTTAGATAATTATGGGCCATTATTTGAAGCATAAACCATATGTCCACCATATGTCATGGACATATATATTACTGTTAAATACGTTTTTATTGCAGTATTAAGATGCAAATTATATTTTCTAAAAGGTATGATGTCCCTTTCCTAAACAGGGTTATTTGTTTGCCTTCAAATTAAAATACATAAAATATTTTATGCAAACCATGTGCTTTTAAAGAAACTCATACAATTCGAGCATGTATTTTTTTTTCTTATTTGGAGAAAACTGTGATATTTGGATGCAGTTTTTTGTTTGCATTTGTTATTGCCCCCACACCTAGCTATTGAACACACTGGATTATATAGATATGATTGAATTATTATTTAAAATAATATTGTAAAATATCAAGATGACAGGGTAGACCAGCACATGACAGGGTGGACACATAAAGCAGAACACACAAAGCATGACAAAAAAAGACAATGAAACATTTATTTAACTTTAAAAAAATTATACAATTGCATTCTCAGTCACATGGAAATACCCGCCCCCTCCCCACCATTCATTTTAGTTTAGTCATGAGTAATAGTTTAGATATGAGTAATTCAGATCGATTCAGTACATCTTAACTAAAAACTCCATGTAAACACCACATTATGAACAGAGCGAAACACACTTCTGAAAAGAAATCTAGATATATATTCACAAACAATAACAATAACAACTCCACTGTTTTCCTGCTTCGCTCTGGCAGGCTTTCAGTGCCTCCCTCCTTTTTTTCCTTTGAGCACGTTTTCCTCGCTCAGTGAGGTCATTAATACCTTTCTTCTTCCCTGTATCTCTAGCTTTCCTCCATTTCTCCCTTCGTTCTTCAAGCTATGCTTTCTCTTCGTTAGACAGTTCGTAACTCCAAATGAATGCTATGTCCACCCTGTCATGTGTATGTCCATCCTATCAAATCTAAGTGGCTGACAGGGTGGAAATTTTGGAACAACGACAGGGTGGACATTTTGAGCTTCAATTATCATATTAGCTTACAACAAAGTGTGACTAGCTAAATAGTTAGTCTGATTGTTGAAGATAATTTGGTACATTTAAACTTAAATATTTTGAAAATACTGTATTCTAATCGCTTCTGGCATATTTTATGGCGACAGGGTGGAAATGTTACGCTTTGACAAAGCAAGTAAGCAAACTCATATGAAGAAAATTTGTCAATTGAAAAGTCACCAACTTATTCACCGCCATTGAAATTCCCGCAACTGAAAAGACAGAAAAATATGTTGTCCTGATGTCACTACAGTAGATGGCCTTTTCTTAAAGGGGCGGATTCCCCAATATGACAGGGTGGACAACCATTCAAGGGACATGGACAAACTCTTCTTTTTAAAAAAAAATAAATACCACAACAATTGTTTTTATTGAGAGACCAACAACAAAATGCATCAATACACTAAAATTGAGTAGACAAAACAGATATATAATACTATTAATAGAGAACTTATTTTTATTTTTTATTTTTTTATGATTGACTATACGATGAGACAGAGAGAGAATCCATTCAAAATTAATGAAGAAACAGACAACCGAAAAAGACACACCACACCCCAACAAAAAACACCCAGTAGCAACATAACAAGCTCATCTTATACAAAACTTAAAACAATCTAGCAGATGTATCTAAAAGAACAAAGTAAGCTTTTGTTTTGCATATAAAAAACGTAGTCCCTAATATAACACAAGCCTTTCATATAATATATTATTTTTTTTTGTAATTTTATGTTAGTTATCATGGCAAAAATTAAGTTTGTGATGTACAGGACACCAATAGGCACCCTACGTGATATCGACCCAATATGTACTTAATACAGGATTTTTTTATATATATAATTACAATATAAAAACATGTAATTATGCAATAAGTGCATTGTATCAAATTATTAATTTGAAGTACATATGGGACCCACAAATTGGGAAAGCCCCATTAAAATTGACATAGGAATGAATACAGAAGTGTTGTTTCTCTTATGTTAGTATTTTGTACAATTTCTTTTTACTGTAATTATACAAAGTGTGAATGTTGCTTGTCTGGACTGCTAGAATGTTACGGTGAGCATTGTTGTGTGGTTGCTAATGTGTTCTGAGAGCTAGTTGGTTGTTATGGTGTTTTTGGGTGATTCTTAAGTGTGATTTCAGTGATAGTTCACCAATACTTTGGGAACATATATAATGCATAATTAATCAAGGCATTCCAGCATGCTTGGCTGTTAAAGACTGTAACCCAGGCAACAGTAATCTGTTCAAGTGTTCAATGAGAGTGGGCTGTTATTTCACAAAGAGCCAAAAGTGAGAGGGAGGCACAAAGGAAAGTTTCGTCAAGCTTATTTAAAATTCATAGCAATATGGCCAATTTATTTCACTCTGTCTTTGACAGCTTGTTTTATGTTCCCAATGATACAACAAACATGGCTTTGTGACAAGGTGCAGACGGCAGTGAGGATAAATCAAAAGTTTGAGAATAGGCAATGTGAAAGCAGTATATGCTCAAGACATGTACTGTAATTAGAGTAGAATATCACATCAGGCATGTTTTATTAAACCAACAGGGATTTTGCTCTGTCATGCTAAAGCAAACCAGCTCAGATGGTTTTTAATCTCCCATACTTAGTTTATTTTAAAAAGAGAGAGAGAGAGAAAAAAAAAATACTTGTTTAGTCAGCTTGTGTATGCAACAAAAATCACTTCATTCTGTCACTTTTATTTAGTCAAGTGGCAGTTATGAGTCTGATTCATCGAGGGAGTTGATGTCTTCCTTCAGTTTTGATCACTCCTCATAATTCCACTCAGTGTTCAGCTGTGTTGTTTTACAGCAAGCTGTTCGAAATGAAAGCAAGCAGCAGTTCGAAGGCAGCATGGGATGGGGTTGGTGGTGAGGTCATTCGACAAGTTCATCAGACCAACCCGTCTGGGTCAAAAGTGGCATCTCTGTGCTCATCAGATCATCTAGTTCAACACATGTGAATGTCTTACTAAGTTTAATTAGGGCAGAGAGTCAGTGAGTTGCAGAAACTCCAGACAGCAGACTGGAATAATTATTACGGGCAAACCTTCAAAGTTTCAGAGTTTTATTCCAAACTTGTGTGTCCACTGACAGAAAAGCGAATATTTTCCATGGGAGTCCTCATTAGCATCATGTTCACATCATTTCTCCTCAAGCTCAATTTAAAGGACAGGTTCCCAGAATTAGGTTTATTTTGTATTTATATTTTTTTAATTGGCCAGCAGACTAGAAACCTTGGAAGGGTGGATTTTTTTTTTTATAAATGGCAATAATGATGTTAATGGCTTGAGGCTTTGAAAATGCAGTGTTATCCTGATTTGTTTCTTACATTATGGCAGCTTGTCATGGTTAGACAGTGGCAGATCGATGTTGTCAGTCTCATTTTATAACAGACACATGATTCTAATTGGAACAGTCAAGCTCTCCAGGTCCAAAATAACATCAATAATTCAATTCTAAATTAAATTCAAGCTGGTCAAAACAGGCCTGTGTAATAAGAAAGGTGGCACAAAGAAATCTGCAGTGTTGGGGTAACGCATTACAAGTAACGCATAAGTTACAAGTTACGTAATCAAAATACTTTTTTTTAAGTAACTAGTAAAGTACCACACTACTTACAAGAACATTTATACAATACTTTATGGGTTTTTTTGTTATTAAAAACAGGAATTAATTATTTCCATAACAAGTAACTATGTAACACAATTAATTACATTTGTATGAAGTACTTTAACACACTACTACAATTTCAGTACTTTTAAAGGTAACTTCAAATCTGTGTACTACATTAATTTTTTTTTTTTTGAAGATAGCAATAATAGTATGTAGTTGTGTTTAATAGCAACATTGTTTTGGTAAAACCGTATGTCAAGAGTAGACCTTCCATTGAATGAGATTAACTAATTAATTAATTAATTAATTAATGAACGAATGAATGCATGAATGTGTAGTGGTGAACTTGATTTCCCCACCTAGGGAGGTGAAATAGTGTAGTGATGGGTACTCGCGTCACCAATGGCGTTGTGATATTTGGATCATGTCTCACTTAAGGCTTGGTTATGAGTACATCACATAAGAAAGATTGGTGGGATCTCTAACTCGTAGAACCTCTTTCTGTATCATCAACACAAGGAAGACACAAGTGTAATAAAATAGATTTAATTAACAAAAGATAGACAAGAGTAATCAACAACTACTAAATGAATACCATGAATGAAAAAGGAATAAAGTACACAAGATGCATGCAATGCAAGTGATTGTGTTGGGTGTTGCTATGTCAGAGCTACGTTATCGGGAAAGATAAATTGTTGCTACTCTGAAACAAATAAGGTAAAGAACCTTATTATGCATCAAACAAATAAATGAAAGATTATTTATTAACTGACATCAGCTATATAACATATAATGTAAATTAGGAAAATCATATACTGATAATACACAACAAATGCCAAGGTCTCTGGAAGAGGTTTGGATAAATGATGGTTACATTCGCTGTGGTTGAGTGAGCAGTCCGGTGGCAGTGACTTCATCCACTGGTTGTGCTGGTAACAATGCAGTGGGGAAAGGAGCAGGAATCCGTTTCAACAGTCTTGAACACGAAGCACTGTAGGATGCTGATCTCCTGGAGCACCAAAGGGTCCTAAAATCTGGAACACACAGATGTGGAGTAGGTGCAGAAGGTCCTTGCCTGGAACACGCAAGCAAAAGTACCCTGAAGTGAAGGTTTGCTCGCCGGAGCTTAACCTTGTTGCAAATGTCTGTATGTCTTCTGCCTCTCTGGGCTAGAGACTCAGAACTTGGTCAATCCACTGGTCAATGTCTCTCTAGGATGGAGACTCAGGACATGCTGCATCTACTGGACAAAGAATTTAAAGTTAGAATATCTCTTCCTCGCAGGCTGGAGGTCAGAATGTGGTAGGTACCTGTTGGCTTGCTCACAAGCTGGAGACTCAGGACTTGGTATCTGTTATTGTCTCTCTGGTTGGGAGACGCAGAAGGAGTGTATCTGCTACTGTCTCTCTGGATTTACCGGAGACTCAGCATGGAGGTTGATCTGCTATTGTCCACCCTTGCGGGGCTCCGACTCAAGACGGAGATGTTTCTTTCGTGTCTCTATCCTTTACACGACTGAGACTCAGAACTGAAGGTACGTTGACATCTTCCATGTTAGTGGGCTGCTAGATCTGAAACGAAGTGTGTCTGTTGCTGCATTTTCGGGAACAGGACTCAGACTCAGAACAGCATGATTGTTACTTTCTCCTTACCACCAGGGGGAGACCAGAACGTGTAGCGTATTGCTTATCCTCACCGGAACTCAGACTCAGAAATTCGGTTGTTTCTGGTTAGTGTCTTCTGGAAGTGCCGTAGATTAACAGACAGGGATGATCTTGTTTCTATTCCTACACGCAGGCTGAAGACTCAGAACTGGAGTAATGGAAGGTTGTGTCTGTTGCTGCTTTGTATCAGGGAAATTAGACTCCTGGATGAGTTTTTTTATATTTACCATGCAGGACGGAGACTAAGAACAAGAAGAGTCTGTTGAAAGTGTACCTTTATCTCTTTCCGATGAGGAGGGGATTGCAATCGGCCACTTCTCCATTTCCCGGCTGTGATTGGCTGTTTTCATCAGAGTGGGGGGACACAGTGTGTCCCACCCTACTTTCCTCCTGTGGAACTTAGTTGCATAGTCCAAACACACATTTAGAAAAGTGTCACTAAAGTTTTACCAATGCATTATTCACTTACCAAACCACAACCAGAATACCTTTGGCAATGTTACGAACGCATTAAGTCCAAACATGATGGAAAAAGATTGAACTGTCATACAGGCATTCATTTGTCCATTAACAGTTGGCGTAAGATGTTGCACTACACATCGCTGTTACTGAGAATACTTATTTCTCTGAATAAGTATGAGATGTGTGTGTTGTAGATTGCATAATTTTAAGGTTTGAGAAAATAGTTATGAATGGATTTGGATGGAACTCTGTGATCTCTCTCTTTGTTTCACCCACTGCTGCAAATCCTGAGGAACTAGTCTGTTGGTGGGTGAAGGGCATTAACTGCATTTTAACCAATATGAAGTCCTGTCCTCCCCGGGCTTTGTACCAAAGGTCTTTTTCTTGCCCTCTAAGAGGTGTCTGGCTGTTGTCCTGGCATCTTTATCTGATGGCGTTGGGCAGTTTACTTATGTTAGTCCACCAAGATCCAGTCAAAATGTAGCAAACCTTTGTCCACTATATTCAATACTGTTGTGGTATTGTGGCCCCGCCATAAACTGGGCCCTGGAATGTGCTGTCCACTACAAATGAATGAATAAATGAATGAATCACATTACTCAACATTTTTAGATTTTACAATATGTACTAAATGAAGATATTTAATTTACAGATATAGTAAAACATTAAAAGCATCTGAAAACAGACATCAAAGCACAAGGTTGCTGCCTGATTTCTAAATATATTTGGAAGTTTAAAATGTACTTTTTTATTTTACATTTGTATTATTTGCTGTCACTCACAGCTGCACTGCTGTACCAGTTATATCAAAGTTAGTTGAAGTCAGCCTAAAGGTGAAATATTTACTCACAGTTCACATGAGAAACATCAGTCTCTCAGTGTGCAGGTAACATTATGTCCTCTCAGTCTGTTCTCTGTTACAGCCTTCTTTCATCTCCCTCCTTGGATCAAAACCATCTAATGTTTTTGAATGGATCTCAGTGGCTAGAACACATTTATATCCTCTGCTGGGTACTTTACAAATGTGTAACTGAGCAGGTAATATTCTGTTGTCTAAAAATGATATGTTGTTAATCGTTTAAGCAGCCATGATGAACCACGTTTGTCCTGTTTTTATAGGCACTTGACAATTACTGGGGTGACCTCCACTCTCACCCTGACAACAGCTTTGATTTCTCAGTAGATATGCCATATTAAGGTTAACCCTGTGTGGTGTTCATATTTTTGTTACTCAGCCAGTGTTCGTGGGTCTGGTGGAGCAGCTGCATTTTGGGGTTTTTAATTCAACACAATAAAAAAAGTATGTTAAAATACTCAACAGATGTTTACTTCATGCCAATTACAAACAATATAAACAGCATATATGGTTGACATTTGTCCTTTACCTTTGTTAGATCACATTTATGAATGAAAGTGTTACAACCTTGTGCGGGAACGGCAGGGGCAGAAACACAAAACAAAAACACAAACACAAAACTATATATCAAGTCAAGTCAAGTCTGTTTTATTGTCAATTCTTCCACATGTACAGCACATACACACAGAGAATTGAAATTGCGTTACTCTCAGACCCTTGGTGCATACAGATAACATAAATACAGATACAGTGTTGTGAAAAAGTGTTTGGCCCCCCTCCTGGTTTTTTTAAATTTTTTGCATATTTGTCACTCTTAAAAGATTCAGATCATCAAACATATTTTAATATTACACAGATAATGCAAGTAAATACAAAATGCCGTTTTTAAATAATTATTTATTTATTAAGGAAAAAAAGCTGGCCAAACCTGCCTGGCCCTACGTGAAAAAGTAATTGCCCCCCTAAATCTAATAACTGGTTATGCAACGCTTTGCAGCAACAACTGCAATCATGTGTTTGCGATAACTGGCAATGAGTCTTTCATATCGCTGTGGAGTAATTTTGGCCCACTCTTCTTTGCAGATTTTTTTTAATTCAGCCACATTGGAGGGTTTTTTCGAGCATGAATGGACTGTTTAAGCATCTCAATCTGATTTAAGTCCGGACTTTGACTTGGCCACTCCAAAACCTTAGTTTAGTTTTTCTTGAGCCATTCAGAGGTGGACTTGCTGGTGTTTTGGGGATCATTGTCCTGCTGCATAACCCAAATGCGCTTGAGCTTGAGGACACAAACTAATGTCCGGACATTCACCTTCAGGATTTTCTGATAAAGTGCAGAATTCATGGTTCTGTCAATTAAGGCAAGTCGTCCAGGTCCTGAAGCTGAAAAGCAGCCCCAGACCATCACACTACCAACCATGTTTACTGTTGGTATGATGTTCTTTTTATGAAATCCTGTGTTGGTTTTACGCCAGATGTAACGGGACACACACCTTCCAAAAAGTTCAACTTTTGTCTCATCAGTCCACAGAATATTTTCCCAAAAGTCTTGGGGATAAACAAGATATATTTTTTGGCAAATGTGAGACGAGACTTTGTGTTCTTTTTGGTCAGCAGTGGCTTTTTTTTGCCTTGGAACTCTCCCATGGATGCTGTTTTTGCCCAGTCTCTTTCTTTTTGTTTAATCATGAACACTGACCTTAATTGAGGCAAGTGAGGCCTGCAGTTCTTTAGATGTTGTTCTGGTTTCTTTTATGACCTCTTGGATGAGTCGTCGTTGTGCTCTTGGTGTAATTTTGGTTGGCCGGCAACTCCTGGGAAGGTTCACCATTGTTCCAAGTTTTCTCCATTTGTGGATAATGGCTCTGACCATGGTTCGCTGGAGTCTCAAAGCCTTAGAAATGGCTTTATAGCCCTTTCCAGACTGATACATGTCAACTGTTTTGATTCTCATCTGTTCTTGAATTTCTTTAGATCGCTGCATAATGTGTTGCTATTTAAGCATGTTTCACTTTGTCAGACAGGTTCTATTTAATTGATTTCTTGGTTCAACAGGTCTGTCAGTAATCAGGCCTGGGTGTGGCTAGTGAAATTTAACTCAGTTTTTTTCTAAAATACTGTGGTTAATTGCAGTTATTTCATGATTTAACAGGAGGGGGCAATTGATTTTTCACGTAGGGCCAGGTAGGTTTGTACAGCTTTTTTCCCTTAATAAAATAATTATTTAAAAACTGCATTTTGTATTTACTTGCATTATCTTTGTGTAATATTTAAATTTGTTTGATGATCTGAAACATTAAAGTGTAACAAACATGCAAAAAAAAAAAGAAATCAGAAAGGGGGCCAACACTTTTTCACACCACTGTAGTTACAAATTAAAACAAAATACAACATACACTATACAAATAAGGTAAATGTACAAATATAGATATATATATATATATATAAGCGCAAGGCATATGGCAGTAGAGTGCAAACCAGTAAAGTAAACAACAGTGCAGATATATGATTTGTAGTGCAAAAAAAAAAAATGATGGCAAAAGAGCTTAATCAGAATTCAGCTGATTAAAGTTACAGTGTGTGTGATTAATTTTGTATGGGGAGTGGGAGAAGTCCATCAGAGGGTCATGAGTTCAGGGGTGGGGGGGGAAAAAGGGGGGAGGGGGGGGCAAGGTCGGGAGGGCGTTCAGCTTCCTGACAGCCTGATGGATGAAGCTGTCCTTCAGTCTGCTGGTCTTGGCCTGGAGACTCCGCAGTCTCCTCCCTGATGGTAGCAGACTGAAGAAGCTGTGTGTCGGGTGGGGGGGATCACCTGCAATGCAGAGGGCTTTACGGGTGAACGGGTGTTGTAAATATATATATATATATATATATAATATATATATAATATATATATATATACACCTTACTGAAATTTATTTAATACTTCGTACAAAAGCCTTTGTTGTTAATGACAGCTTCAAGACGCCTCCTTTATGGAGAAACTAGTCGCATGCATTGCTCATGTGTGATTTTGGCCCATTCTTCCACACAGACAGTCTTCAAATCTTGAAGGTTCCACTGGAAAAATAAACCATCAACAGGTGTTGACATTTGCAACAGCACAGCAGTAATGACTTTATGAACTACTTTACTTCCAAGATCGATACTATTAGAGATAAATTGTAACCAGGCAGCTGTCAGCTACAGTAACGCATCAGATAGTGTACTATAGATCCCCTGAGGAACAATTCCACTTATTCTCTACTATAGGAGAGGAATAATTTTATAAACTTGTTAAATCATCTAAACCCACAACATGTATGTTAGACCCTATTCCAAGCTACTAAAAGAGGTGCTTCCAGAAATCATAGATCCTCTTCTGACTATTGTTAATTTGTCATTGTCATTAGGATATGTCCCAAAAACCTTCAAACTGTCTGTTATTAAGCCTCTCATTAAAAAAAAAACATAACTTGACCCCAACAAACTAGTTAATTACAGACCGATCTCGAATCTCCCTTTTCTGTCCAAGATACTAGAAAAGGTAGTATCCTCACATTTATATTCCTTCTTAGAGAAAAATGGGACTGTGAGGATTGCTAGTCATGATTTATACCATATCAAGACTGAACCTGCTCTCATTAGGAGTCAAATGACGGGCTTGCCTTATCATCGATCGTGGTTGTATCTTTTTAGTGCTACTGGATCTTAGTCTGCGTTCGACACTATTACCCGTATAGGTACTACTTTGTTTAGGGCTAGTTTCTCACTATAACTATGTAGAAACACAGAATGTTTCTGTAATTAGGCCTTAGGGATAGATAAAAGCATGTTCTGGTAATTTTCTTTCTCAGCCCAATTGGATGTGTGATTATTTGCAACTCATTTGTTGTTAAAAATGGTTTATTAACAGCCTTAATATATTTATTATCACTAAGAAATGAGACAAGGGTTTTAAAGTGGACGTTCCAATGGTGGCCAAGTGTTGGTTGCCATATCTAGGAATTAGTGCTCTGCATTAACCCCTCCCTAAGTGCACACACAGCAGTGGAACACACACCCAGAGCAGTGTTCCGCCATTTGATGCTTGGCAAAACCCGTGGAACAGTTGGGGGTTCGGTGCCTTTGCTCAAGGGCACCTCATTCATGGTATTGAAGGTGGAAGAGAGCAATGTACATTCACTCCCCCCACCCACAATCCCTGCCGGTATGAGACTCAACCTCACAACCTTTGGGTTACGAGTCCGTCTCTCTAACAATTAGGCCACGACTTTCCCCCACCCTTTCCTTTTTAGCCGTAGAGTTTGTTTCTTTGAACATTCACCTGATCATTAATAAATAATAAAAAATAAAGGTTTTTATTTTATTTACTTATTTTTTTTTTTTTGTATAAAAACCACAAAAAACAAAAAAAAAAAAGGCTCAGGTTGCTTTCGGAGGGGAAACCGTTGGTCAGAGTGCTTCTGTGGAAAGCGCCAGGCATGAATGATTTCTGCTGAAAAAAAAAACGGTGGGCACGAGTAATTCCTGTAGGAAATCACTGGGCATGGGTGCTTCCTGTTAAAAAAATAAATAAATATGGTGGGTGCGAATGCTTCCTGTTGAAAAGAGACAGGCACGAGTGATTCCTGTGGGAAGCCAGTTGGCACGGGTGCTTCCAGTTGGGAAAAAAACGGTGGGCACGAGTGTTTCCTGTGGTAAAGAAACAGGCAGGAGTGATTCCTGCTGAAACAAATGGTGGGCACGAGTGCTTACTGCAGGAAAGAGATGGGCACGAGTGATTCCTGTAGGAAACCAGTGGGTATGGGTGTTTCCTGCTGAAAAAAACGGTAGGCATGATTGCTTCCTGTGGGAAAGAGATGGACACAAATTCTACATGTTGGAATGACAGCGGGTACCAGTGCTTCTTGTCAAAAAGAGTTGGACACTGGTTCTTCATGTGGGTAACTGGCAAACATGAATGCTTCCTGTGGAAAAAAACAAATCTGTGTGTGTAACACCATATCAGTGAAATAGTCTAAAGAAACATAAAGGGAAAGAAATTCACTGAGTTAAGTTTTCTAAAATGCATATGTCAGTGCAACAAAGCAACTTAAGAAGTGCGTGCCATGGGAGTTCAGACCGTGCGCGATCCCACGTTCATACGATAATATTTTAATTAAAACATTTAAATTACTGGTCATGTTTTAGATGGACGTCTTTGACAGCAAACATTCACTGGAGGAACTCAGCTTGACCCCTAACTGAACTGCAAGAATCTTGTGGAGAAATCAAAACAAACACAACTGCACATAGAAGAAACATATTTTTATGTTTAACATACAAGAGTTCAAACTATACAACAGTTTAAACGAGTAGTTAAATAATAAGTGACTTACATTTTTGACACAATATTGCCAATTTTGTCTGTTTTTGCTCGATTTGGTTAATTAAAATAGTTCCAAACAATGATCACAGCAGAACAGTCGCGTCTCGGTTAAGGCTAGATGGTATAACAATTTGTCTACTGGCCATGCACACATCAATATAGCGAAGGTGGGGGGGGGGGGGGGGGGGGGGGTGGGGGGGGGGGTCGTCACACTGTATAACAATAATTACTATTTTTGCATTAATGTACGGGTAGGTTTAAAGTTGGGGTAGGTGTAGACGTTAATAAAACACAATCTAATAGGTAGAACATTTAATTTATTGTTAGCCTCTGGTTTTAGCTGTGTCCCTTCTAGCCACAACTGAGCAACACACAGCAGTGTTTCTCTACAGAATGATTCAGTGTTTTTGAAAGATTTGCGAGAGTCAATGATTCAATAACCTATTCATACACACAGGCACAAACAAATTGTTTGAATGAATGACCCAGTGACTCATTAAGACATTCACTTGCTGCCACCTACTGGCAGTTTACTTTCATGTTTAAAAGTAGTATACCATTGCATTTTCCCAACATTTCATTTTTGTATATTAAATTTTGATTTAAAACCCTAAGCTCATAACATTATTTATGCAGTTGTAATTTTGCAGTGTGAATGCATTCATGCTACATCTTTCAGCTTCATTAAATTGTAGCGTCTGGACCAATCAGACACACCATTTTTCATTTGATTTAACAAATCAAAACAAAATGGACTTTTCTACTAATTAATTCATAGGAAAACCTTTCTTTGAATGAACAGTGTATCCTTCAGGTCATTGTGTATATTATTGTCATCGTGTATTTTGTTTTTGAGATTGTATACTGTTTTAGGCAGGCTTATGAACGAAACACTCACTCCTGTCAGCTTACACATATATTGAAATGAAATTTCTTCCGTCTCATTGGACAAGCCCACCCTGAGAGGCGTGACTCTTCTCCGACCTTAAAGGCCCACACCAGGGACCCTGCTAGAGTTGGTGGTTCTGTTAGGTTTCGATAAGATGTGAGTTCCAACACTCCAGAACATCCCAAGTTACGTTCCAGGTTTCGGCCTTGTCCTTTCCATTCAAGTTACTCTGACTCAAACTGGTTATTTTCATCGACCCAAATTCAGCAAAGATCAACTGGAAACTTCAGATTGCATCAAGCCTTTTTTTCAGACAGACGAGACTTGCAAGTATCCAAATTTAGTCTTATTAATTTATACATTAGGTATCATTTTCACCTTTTTTACAAAGGTGTGTTTGAACTAAGAATCTGACGTTTCCCTCAGGTGGATCTGCTGAATATGCAAATGGTTCCATAATTTCATTCCTTATTTCTCTTCTCTGTACTGAGTTAAGCTTTAACCCTTTCCTATACCAACTGTATGCGTGTGTGTGTGTGTGTGTTTATGTGTATGTTAGACCAGTTTATGTGTTTATGTAGGATGTTAGACCAGTGTATGTTTTTATGTAGTATGTTAGACTAGTTTAAGTTTTTATGTAGTTAATAAAACCTTACTTTTATCACACTTGACGTGGTTTATTGTTTGCTTATAACTGGAGTCACTAATCATGCAGATTTATGCTACAGGGTTTGTGTAGAGTTGTACAGTAAGAAAGTTTATTCCCTTAACCAGGAAATTAACGTTCTTGAATTGACAAGACAGTTGACCCTGAGAGGTCAGCTCAATATCTACAGCGGATCTAAAATATTCATAATTAATTATAACTAGTTATGATTAATTATTAATATTTCCCATGAGCTGATTCGTTACAATATTTGTCTGTTGTTGCATCTAAATGTCACTTCAGCTGCTTCTGTTTCTTCTTCAATTTGTTGATAATGATTTAATTTGATTAGTAACAGCCCTATAGTGTTGTATTATATTAACTGATATTATTAATTAATGTAACATTTGATTTGAAAGATGACACATATAATAAGGTTAGGCAAATAAAAAAAAAAACCTCTTTATATAGGCAACAAAATGACCTGGAAAATATTTAAGTAAATTTTAGTATGCAGTAGATAGTTTTAATCATATAAAACGTAATTTCACAACAAAATTGTGGCCAGTGAAAATACTGAGTGGCTAGTAATTTTGAAAAACCACAAATCACAGTGGCTGGTGAGCAAAAAAATAAATAAAAATGCTACTGAGCCCTGATATTCAGAATCAGAATCACAATCAGAATTAGATTTATTCGCCAAGTGTGTGCAGACACACAAGGAATTTGTTGTGGTTTTTAAGGTGCTCTTGGTACATACATACATACATACATACATATCTGACATGAGAACAGAAAAAAAAACATTTAAATAGTAAGACTTAACAATGAATAATAAAAATGTGTATGAATCTGGAACATAAGATCTATGTACAGATTTGTGCATTGCTTACTCTATATACAGCTTTATAAATAATAATGAGATATGCATATGTATTTACATAAATAGGCAATAATTAGAGGTGGAGAATGAATTACAGAAATTAATTACAGAACACCGGTAATGAGTCCTGTGTTGCCTGTTTAAGCTGGAGATGGCATGGGGGAAAACTGTTTTTATGCCTAGATGTTCTAGTGCACAGAGATCTGTACCGTCTGCCTGAGATATATTGAGATATTACGTGTTCTCACTATATATTGAAGACCTACTCCTACACACCAAAATGCTGATGTGTTTAGAAGACATACAACGTTTCAGTGGTATGGGCCAATAATATTCAGCAATTTCTTTCAAATGTTAGCAAATTCATGAATATTGGTGACTTTAATAGATGTTTTGTTTAATGCTTATTTCTATCTTTTCTAGTTCATTCAATAATTTGAAGAAAAAATCTATAACTGTCTCACTAAAATGACTGACCTACTTAAAAATATGTTGGTGACTGTTTGCTTTTAGTTGGATATATACATATAAACTTGTTCTCACTAGGTATAAATGATAAAGTTGCTCCAAGGTCATGGAAATGTATAATGAATTGATAATGATAATGACAATGACAATTTATTTATTTTATTTTTTCCCCCGATTTAATTTTACATAAAATTATTACTGACTGTATGTTCTCTCTGTGGAAATACAAGTGTATATAATGTACAGTACATGAATGTAGGCTATCAGGCTTCAATTGACAAGCACTATGCAGGTACTCTTGTTTTGGGTGTATCCACCCCATCGCCACTGGACTGAATTCACAAATGTGACACTGTGTATGCACACAGCTTCAGATTTCATATTGAGAGGTATTTACAGCGAAAAGCCACATAATTTACATTTATGTTACATTAACATTCCTCTAATCAGTCCCCTGAGAATTTTGTCATAAGCTCATTCACACTGTCTCTGAATCTGGACAGAAATCTTAGGCATCTAAATCACTCAATCTCCAACAGGCTTCTATAATAACCTGTGCTGTTCAAGGTTTCCTTTTGAAAAATCTAATTGAAATTCTCTCAAATATGAACAGTTTGGCTTTCGATCAGAGAGTTGTTTGCTGTTTTGTTTGTAGCCTCAAAAACAAGTAACAATGAAAAAAAAACATATTGGAGTTCATTTTCCATCTGTTCAGGCACCAAAAATTGTTACTGGATGCATTTACACTGTTACAGTGTGTATACGTGTATCAGTAAATTAAAACAGTCTTAACCTGATAACTTCAAATGGAGATTTGGATGTGTATTCAAATTAAGCAGACTTGACAATAAAGTGAAATTCATTCATTAGTTGTAGTGAACATTATACTGTAGATTGGGGAAGATGCCACCCTTAAGACCAATGTGAAGATATGTCATAATAACAACACTATGAATGTAACAGATTGGCCAGGCTCCACCACCACCCAATCACAACGATCCCTCTCACCTGAGTTCTGAGCACCTGCACCTGTCACCAATCAAGCACCTCATTACCAGCCTGCATAAAAGCACACACCTCAGACACCCTCACTGTTGTATACACGTAGAGGACTCAGTGACTTTACTACTACTTCCATTTGAATACTTCCTGCATTACTTACCTCCTGTGTTCCCGGATCGCTGAGGTGTGTACGCTCCTCCTGCCTGCATTCCAGCTCTTGTAAAGCCAAAGACCCGGATTACCCCGCTCATCATCACATCCTCTGAACCCTACCCCAGTACGCTCTGTGACCCAATAAACCTATTTTATATATACTAACCTGTTGCGTCAGACCTCTTCCGTTACAATGAATGGACATGTAATGATTTCACACAATTAACCAGGGGCACAGGAGACATTTTCAAGGTGGGTGTGGTGTGGGGTGTGTGGGGGGGAACCAACCTGTAATCCAAAACTTAATGATTAAATTAAAATGTGTTGTACCTAAAAGTTAAATAAAAGCGTACGGTACTTAGAATGTAAAAAAAGAAAAAAAAGTTTACTTAAAGATTTAATAAAATGTATTGTGTTTTAACACTAATTTACATTTAACATAGTGATTCCTCTGCATACCACTATTCATACCACCCTTTGAGAACCACTGACCACTGAACCGCAGGCTACAGTATTTCCTCGAGTCGGTCAATTGCTGTCTTTTCAAAAGTGTCTCTGTTCCCTGTGTCAACGGCGTACCTGCAATTAACCTATAGGTTTTAATGAAAGCAAAGTCTGATCTAATTCGAAGATTACAAAAAAAAGTATTGAATGTAAAAAATAATAACACTAGTAACAATATGCCTTTTTTTCTTTATATAAACTAACTTTTACTCCACAAATCTAAAACATAGATGTGTCCACATGTCCCCCATTAAGTCCTCATGAAATCAAAATTAAAGTTTTTTGTGTGTTAGTATCAATATGTTAGTCTTATGGTTATCTATAAGGCAGTGTGCTCTAAAACAGTGACAAAATTTGCATTTAGGAGATATAAGCATTCAAAGCTTGCAGTTCGTCACTCCCGCCAAAACGGCTCAACGATTTTTTATTTGACGTCACATCGTACTTCAGCTTCTCAACAAACTTTCGGTCCAATCAAATGCTCTCTAGAATATGAAGCGCCCGCCCCCCACACTATAAATAGACGCTGAAGCCACGCTGGAAATCGTCCCCCCCCCCCACGACTTGTCCCCAGAATTAGTATTTTCTGTACAGTGAATGGCACGAATTGCACTATATAGGGGACAGGGAACGATCAAAAACAGTGTAAATATGCTTTCCATTGCGGAAAAAAAGAAGTCTGGTTTCGCGCACACAATGTGCACGAGACCAACCTCCCCACACACACCTGCTCCGGGCCAGAGCCCATCGCACGGAGCGGATCACATGCGTGAGTCGGCGCAGACCACCAAATTTATCAGAAGCTATTTGCATTCACACAGACTGCTATATTTTCTAGCATATGGATGAGATTGTGGCTGGCAATAACCCTGTCAAATGGCGGCTTTACCAGCGCAACGGCTCTGGGTGTCATTTCCCAAAAGCATAGTTATCCAACTGGGTCGCAAGTTCCATCGTTACCGACCATAGTTCAAACGATTTGGTGTTTCCCGAAACATAGTTCAAACGTTCCTCGTCCAACTTTTGGATTTCAACCTGTAAGGAAGCCGTCCTTTAGCTCCAAGGGAATCATTTAAGATTTTAAAGGGAACTCTACCATTAATATGTAAGGGAATTAGGACAGAATCATTGTTTTACGGCTGATCACTGAGACGGCAAGCGATTCATTGAACGAGCCATATGAAATAAATTCTGCAATGGCTATTTTATATCCAAAATATAGTGAAAACACTATTAAGTAGCACAGTAACAAGATCGGTCGAGTTTAAGACATTAACTTGTGAGCACAAAACACAGATACTTCTCTTTTCAATATAAATAAGGCTTTATTGGATAAATCTAAGACATATAAACTAATCTAACACACGCATTCACACACAAGTTGCAGAAAGAGAGAAAGTGAGGAAATAATTAGTTTAAGAGAATGAAAATGTGAAATCCCAAGTTTAAAGCAATATGTGAAATTGCATAGACATGAACAACCATCAATCACTTAATTAACCCTCGCATTGATTTCCTCAATGAGGTTAAAATTATATTAAATGCACCAGTTCAGCAAGGATCTGGAGGTACTTGCGTTCCTGTTTGCGGGTTCCCTTGCTTGTCTGGTTGCTGAAAGGGGTTTCCCGTGGTTGCTGATTGGCTGGAAGTTCAGTTTTGGGAAGCCAGTGTTTGGGCGTTGGCTGGCGACGCGGAGCGGTGGTCTGCAGTTGAAGTTTAGACAGCACTTTTTCGGAGATGCGGCGTTAGGCAAACTTAACTCAAAACACTAAACTCTCAAC
The DNA here is from genome assembly GCA_018155175.1 of Sinocyclocheilus anophthalmus. Lineage (NCBI taxonomy): Eukaryota > Metazoa > Chordata > Actinopteri > Cypriniformes > Cyprinidae > Sinocyclocheilus > Sinocyclocheilus anophthalmus. The sequence goes on along the minus strand of JADLZN010006445.1, from coordinate 110,658 downwards.
GGAAAATGAAACAAACTAAAGAAATAGAAATAGAAGTAAAGTTTGACGAGACTAGGTGGCGTTTCTCCTCATGGTTTTGGAGGAGCTGGCGTGTAAGCCAGAGCACGCTCAAAACTAAAGAAGCATGATTTGAAGTGAAAAGCTAAAAGCCGCATGGCTAAAAGCTAGACACAAAAAGCTAAAAGCTAGACACAAAAAGTCAGACCCAAAAAAAAAAGGTAAGTTTGATGGTGTTTCTAGTATTTAAACCGGGCTGTTTAACACATCCCAAATGGTGTTTTGACCAATTAGATCTCGTCTTTGCTCGGGGTGTTGCGATGTTTCTCCTTCCCATTCATAAATCAACTGTTATCTCATTATTCACATGATCCGCGTTTTTCCCGCTCTGGTAGAGTATACATTTTGGACATGATTTCTTATAATAAGAATATGATACATTTGACAACGAAGTGATTAGAATAAACGTTTCAAGCATGAAGATTCAAACACACACATACCAATCATGAATACGAACCATTAAGCTATTCAATATTTATTAAAAATACATACACAATAAATTATTAAAACATGATAATCTAATATGTGGGTTACATACATGATATGGGGGTATATATATAGCAATGTTTAGTTGCTCGAGTCCTTTTAGTGTCATTTTAATGGCATGGAAAGGCAGTTTCCGTGCCATTCTGTGAATGTAAGGATACGTTCTGTGAAGACCAGAGAGGTTAAAATGTCTGTAAGGAATTTTAGTCTGTTCTTTGTCTCCTAGGTGGGGGGAAAAGTAAATCCGAAGAGCTTGTGATCACTATCACATGTTTCCATGAGACGGTCACGCTGTGCATCTCTTTTGACCATTATTCTTGATAACTTGCCCCAAAATTGACAATCTCCTTGGAATTGTCAATAAATGTTCTTTTGTTTAAATGCTGTGAGCTGTTCTGTGAAAGAGTTGGTTAGCTTGCTTCAGACTGGCTAGTGCTAGGGTCTGATTTATGAGCATCCTGTTGTCTTGGGCCTCTTGTGGAATGTTTTGACTCCTCGTGCCTCAATCATGTTTTGACCAAATCTTAGATTGTCTGATTCGGTCTGATATCCTACAAAACATTCGCAAGCTGCATCGCAAACTTGGGTCGTTGGAATGACAGCTCTTCACCTTTGGTTAGAGGCATAGGTCGTTGTTAGTTTGCTGTGTCAACCACATTGACTGTGCCGCAACTAGGGTGTGTTCTGTTCAGACCCTATGCCCTATTCCTTTCGAAGATTTCAACATCCACTTTGAGTGATTTAGAAGAGTTACAGTTGTGGTGCTTAGGTCTTACCTAATTCACCTTTAAATATTTTTTTATTACAAATTCAGTTTGAAACTATATAATAGCGTGGCTCTCGCAATTATTCTCCCTTCGAAGTGCCCTCTGAAAGCATTAATCATGCCGATTGGAACACAGCCTTCGTTTCGTTTGAGCGAAGAAAAGGTGAGTTTGTCAAGTGAGTATCTTTGTTAAAACATTCCTAAAGACAAATTTCTCATATAACAATATTGGTAAAACAGTATGTTAGAGGTTGTCACTTAGTTTATTAAGTGTTCCACTCAATCACAGTATTTTTTATAGTACATGAAGGACACCCAAATAAATTAACAAAATGTATAAATCAGTGAGTGATTTTGTTTGCTTTTATAGAATAGAAATAGAATATAATATTCCTCTACACTGTGTGTGTGTGTGTGTGTGTGTGTGTATGTATACAATTTATTGCGGAACAAATGAATGTTGCGTTTTTCTCCACTCCTACGTACCAGTAATTATTCAAAAGCGTACTTCGAGCGAAAAAAGAGAAAAATAAAACCACCAACTGAACTGGTAGGTGGCGTTAAATGCTCCCTTGCACCAGTCGGCGGACTATTAAGATCAAGAATAAGAGAACAACATCCTATACCGCAGCTCAACCAACGGGGTTTAATGATGGATTTTGCGACACAGGTACATGGTTCGGTAAACAGTCATGACTAGCTAGTTCGTTTCCACAACGATGCATCGTACCATGGTGGTTAATCGGCGAGTTACGTAGTTGTACGGGAAACGCGCCCCTAAATGGTCTCTACGCCCCCCCAGCTGTCGACAACGCTATTGGCTATTTTAAAAAGGGGTGGGGCTGCTTGATATGTTCATGTTTCAGTTAAAATGACGTCAACAGATAGAGACCTTTTTAGCCGTGTTTCTAAGCATTTCAGGGGACCTTTAACAAACACACAAAACACTTTGATATTCAGCATAATACAATGCCACAGATCACTATTTTCCAAAGACACAAAATTAGATCAATTAACCTCAAAACTGTTTTGACTGATTCCCCAGTGTTGACATTCAGATGAAATGACAAAATTAAAAAAGCCATTCATCAAATGTGCTGAGATAAGATTTTGTGCCATCAATGGTCAAGAGAAACAAAATATGGTGGCATGGTCATCTTACTCCATAAAGATACGAGGCATATGCTTATAGGTCCATCTTAAAGTTATAATAAAGGATTGCAACTGACAGACTGCAATCTTTTATGTGTAAATTGTAGTCATCCGAACCAATGAACAGCTATTATTCACCGTAGTACATCAGAGACCATATTAGCCTATAAAGGTTAAGGCAGGTCCTGTACCAGCCTAACCCATTCATTGCAACCATAGCTTCTCCCTTGTTTCCGATTAATGTTAAGAAAAGAAAAAAAAAAACTCTGAAGTGTACTTTTAATTGCACATCTAATTAATGAAGATAGAGGAAGACATTAACTATTTGCATTTAATCACACAAGACCTGACACCTTCAAATGCTGATGAATGTAATGGGGATCCTCTTTTTGCACTGCATTTTCAAGGAACTAATTGAAGGAAGTTTGAGCCACACTCAGGCCCTGTGAGAATAGCATAAACATCCTCTGGCTGAAGACACTAATGGGACGCAATTCTACCGGGTCAAAAGGTTCAGATTTTTTTTTTCTTCTAGTTTTGAGAGATGCTAAATTTACTTGCAGCTTGCAGGGAAATCTATCATCAGAAAAAGACTTGTTGAAGCAGTGTTTTCTTTCCTTATACCCATCTAATTAATGTATTTCTTTGTGCTGCATAAAAACAAATAATCATTGTTAGGAATTATGGTGGTCCACACTTTTTTTTTTAATAAAATAAACAATTAGATTTCTAAAAAAAAAAAAAAGATTCTGAATAATGCCCACGCACCTCTAGGAAACTGAATTACTTTAAGATGGATAATGTCATTTTTGCATTTTTGGTAGCATTAACAAACTGTATTCCAAAATAACATGCCATTGGTTGGCAAACAGATAGCCCCGCCCCAAACTCATGTCATTGGCTAAATCAATGTTGCTGGTTGGGATACTCAAACAAACAGTGGCCTGTTACACAAAGCTAGTTGAAAAAAAGTAGGTATAGAGCTGACAAAAACAAAACAAATCCAAACCAGTTTGGACTTTATAAACATTTTCTATCAAATTGAGTTTTAAAGTGACTTTAGTAGCATCGATTCACTTTGCTCAACATGGCTGATTGGTCCAGTTTTGGTTTGGGGTCTCTTACCAGAATAAAACCTGCTGTGGAGCAGATTAGCCATGTTGCTTAAAGCTGGGCTAACACTAAAGGGGTTTTTTCAGCTAATGTTTACAATTTGTGACCCTGGATCACAAAAGCAGTCATAAGTAGCATGTGTATATTTGTAGCAATATCCAACAATACTTTAAATGGATCAAAATGATCGATTTTTATTTTATAAAGATCATGTCCCATTAAGATATTTAGTAAATTTCCTACCGTAATATATCAAAACTTAATTTTTGATTCATAATAACGCATCTGCTAAGGACTTCATAGGACACCTTTAAAGGGTGATTTTCTCAACTATTTAACTTTTTTTGGCACACTCAGTTCCAGTATTTCCAATAGTGTAGCTCGGTTCCCCAAATTATCTTATCTATAGATATCTATCCTAGCAAACCATTCATCAATGGAAAACGTTTTTATTCATCTTTCAGATGATGTATAAATCTAAATTAAAAAAAATCTACTAAAAATAATTAATATATTTAACATTTTGTTTAGAAAAAAATTAAATATGAGAAGTGCCCTTTTTTCCACTTGAGCCCCTGCCCCTCAAAATGTCTGTGCACGTCCCTGCATGCAGTGATGTTGTTGCCAAATTTCCACAAGCCTCCACAATCTCCATTGTCCAATGGACCTATAAGGCAGCTTGTTTTGGCTATTGTGAAAGTGCTGACGTAATCATAGCCGTAATCATCCTGATTTAAAATCCTAAATATCAAACAAGTTTGATATTATCGGGGCAGCCCCAGTATGTCTGTGAGCAGATTGGGAGGTATACAATTTGATTTGTGAACACCTCACATTACCAGATAATCTGCACCGAACATCGTAACTGACCGAGGTCCTGGACAAGATTTTTTCTCAGATTCTTGGGAGTGGAAAATCAGGGATAAATCGGCCTAAAACTCCTGTAGTTTGAGCCCGGCCTAAGTAACCATGACACTGAACACCATTGCTAAAAAAACTGTCCATATTCTTGACCCCGTGAAACCAGAGTTTGATCAAACTAATCTCAATTTACCTAGAAACAATCTTTGTGAAATAGGCCACAGGGCAATGTTTTGATGGTGACACAGAGTAACATTTTGTATGCTTTTTGAGGAAATCTGCTTACCAGTGGCTTATTTACAGTTGTAGCCTCTGCATGCTTTTCAACATAAAAAAAACTAAGCACTTAAAACAAATAATAATAAGTAGTTAAATGATGGGTGCTAATGTCTGACTTGTCTGAGAAGTACTTAAAAATGAGTATCACAGCACAACTAAAATTAATTGTCCAAGTCTGTAAACAAGCTTGGGGTCAAACTCAAATGTCAGTGGCCACTTTTTTGACAGACAGGCTGAAAGTACCATCAGTGTCAGCTCATCTATCAACATTAGCATGCAGCCAGACCATTCAAGGACGCAAAGACCCACAATGCATCCCTCAACTTCATGTGGGGCTTTCAACAGTTCTACAAAGGCCAAACTGAAGCATAGTGCATCCATCAACTGGACATCATGATGATGTCCATCTTCAGTCTGAAGGGACACTCTGCAAATAAGTTGCTGGAGGGCTAAGAGACAGCAGTCAGTGACTAAATGGATGGTCCTCAGAGAATGCAATATGAATTTTGAAATGCTAAACACGTGTCATGTGAAGGTGGCTTCACCTTCTATGAAGACTACATTTGCGTGATCTTTTGGTGACATGATAATTAAACTATTGAGAATTTGAGCACCTAACTGTCACGATGCTACTGTGAGGAGCAAAGGACCGCGGAGACGAAAAAGATTCAGGATAACACACTTTAATTTTCCAGACCATGGGTAACACAGGGCAGGCAGGAACATACACATAGCACTTGTATAGACAAACAATACCGGATAGGGAACACTGGACAGACGACACTATAAATACAGGGCTAAACAAGGGGAATAGACAAGACACACCTGAATCAAATGAACGTAATCAAACGAGGGGTAAACTGGGTCACGAGGAGCATATGGGGAGCAAAACACACACACAGACAGTCCATAATCCTGACATATCGCCCCCTCCCGGAAGGTGCGTCCTCGCGCCTCACAACATCCAACGGGGAGGGACGGAGGGGAACTCAGGAGGAGGTTCGGGTGGAGGACGGACACCCGGGAGGAGGATGGTAAACAGAGTCCAGGGTGGAGATGACGGAGGGAGGACCCAGGGAGGAGACAGGAGGGACTTGGAGCAGGCGAAGCCACGGGGGACCCAGGCCACAACCGTGAAGGCGACCCATGGTGGAGCCGACGGAGGGAGGAGCCATGGTGGAGGAAAGGCTGACGACTCCATGGGGCCGACCGATGGCAGCGGAGCAGGTGGTGGAAGAGCCCGAGGCGGAGACAGAGAGCCGATGATCCAGGGCAACGGGGAGGATCCGGAGGGCCAAGGCAGAGCAGATGGCCCAGGCAACCAAGGTGGAGGCGGGGATCCATCAGGCTGCGGTGGAGTCGGAGCGACAGAGGACCAAGGTGGAGCCAAAGGGAAGGAGGAGCCTGACAGAGCCAGAGGGACGGAGGGACGAGGCGCAGCCGGAGGAGTGGTGTCCCGAGGCGACGGATGGTTGACGACAGACCAAGGCAGAGCTGAAGGGACCTTGACGTCATTGACCTTGACGTGGATAACATGACAGACAACTAAAACAGCTAGTGGCACACTTTAAAATAGGGAGCAACACCTCTATTTGGTCCAGGTTAAAGGGCATCAACCATAACAGTCAACTATGGATTTTTTGAAAGCATTAGTTTCCAAAGACATGGTCAAGTTTAAGCTAAACACTCAAGGATAGGTGTGTCAAAGAAGGCAAGACATGTCCAGTGTGATAAGTGAACGTGATTCTGGCAATGTTTTATTACGTTGGTAGTTGTACATATCAGATAAGTTCAGAAATTAAATGCCCAGTGAGTGGTGCAAAAAAGGTTAATATCCTGTTAGGTTGGAAAATAAAGTATCACCTACACTAAACACTACTGTAAATCTAACTGATAGTGTTAACAAAAGCAAATGTCAGATAAAAACTCATTTACTGAAAGAATCATACCATGTAGCTTGCTTCTAAAAATCTTGTAGCGCTTTTTATCTTTTATGTTTTACAGGACTCATACTCTCCACATGGAAGTGCAATGTTGTACCAGGTGAGCTGCCAAGCAAGTTTACTACATCAGAAAAGCTATACAAACATGAAAAATCATGTACTATGGTAAACGTTTTTGAGAACACATCATAGCAAGGAACTGCATGGAAATAAGTCTTAATTGATAATCTGCCCATACAATTAGAATTTATATGAACATGAATACAATTGTTGGTGTTGTACTGCCCCCGGTGTTCATTTCAGATGAAAACTGGATGGTAGATCAGCCACCAGCCAGTGTCAGTGTTCATACTAATATCTCATATGGACCACATTTAAAAGGTTGTGTGAACAACCTTTACCAAGAATTTGAGCAAAAATTTGTCATTTTGACTTTGAGTGTAACCATAGCCTTTGCCTATAAGTAATTTGATCTATTAGTAGATAAGTAAAAAGGTAGGAAGGTTTGTGATGGCGAGATGCTCTGCTGGTTGTTAAGGTTAGCCAGCACCACAGCCTGTCACGAACCCTTCTGACTCTCATCAAATTACTAACCAGTTAATTCGTACAGCAGATGAAACCTGAGCTGTGGAAGGTCTTTATCCTTTAAGGGTTTATCCTCCATAATTGCTGCGGTGTGCATCTGCTGTCCATCTCTCTTGGTGACCTCTAAATTTTGCTAACATACCACTGAGATGAACACACCGGAAATTAAACACGTGCCGGACAAATCGAATGCCAGGTCAAACCATTAGAAAAGACACCTTGGACATTCTTCTGACAAATGTCCACCCACTAGATTATACATGTGGACATAGAAACAGCTTGTGTAGACAGAGACTTGAGCAACAGCAATGCATTTTCTTAGGTTACATCAGCTTACCATAATGTGTCTCAGTTTCAGGGCTCTGTGATGGGCCTGGGGCAGAACATGGTGGATGTTTTGGACTCCTGCTATCGCTGGTTTCTGACTTCTGTATATATATATATTTTTTTAAATTTCACTGCCTGTATGTCTTCCTAATTAACCGTCCAACAGTTTAGAGCATACTTATCTGGGCTCTTGGATGCATGTGAGGGAAGTCGTGGCCTAATGGTTAGAGAGTCGGACTCATAACCCAAAGGAGTCTCGTACTGGCAGGGATTGTAGGTGGGGAGTGAATGTATAGCGCTCTCTCCCACCTTCAATACCACGACTGAGGTGCCTTTGAGCAAGGCACCGAACCCCCAACTGCTCCCCGGGCACTGCAGCATAAATGGCTGCCCACTGCTCTGGGTGTGTGTTCACGGTGTGTGTGTGCTCACTGCTGTGTCCAAAGACATGCCCAAGTTTGTAGAAGAAAGAGCACCATGTTTCTACACACTGTATGTAGGCTGCATATAAGATATCTATGAAATGTCTATTTCTACCACGAAATATAATTGAGACTTTTATCACAGAATTCTGACTTTTTATTCACAATTCTATTTTATTTGTCTGTATATACACTCAGAATTGTAAGATATAAACTTGCAATTGTGAGAAAAAAAAATCAAAGTTTCAAAGTTTTAAGATATAAATATGAGATATGACATTTGTTCATGGTGGGAAACAAAATGAATTGCAAGATATAAGATATAAAAAAAGCATATTGTTAGATTAAAAAGTTGCAATTACCTTTTCAGTATCCCCTGGTGTAAATAAGCCTCCATAGATTTCCAAACCCCAAAACTTAAAATCCTTCAAAGGTATAATATAAAAATAAAAAAAACACACACACAAAAAACAAAGGATGTCCATGATGATGTCCATCTTCAGTCTGAAGGCACGCTCTGCAAATAAGTTGCCATTGCTGGAGGGCTAGGAGACAGCAGTCAGTAACTAAATGGAGGGTCCTCGGAGAATGGCAATGTGACTTTTGAAACACTAAACATTTGTCATATGAAGGTGGCCGCACCTTCAATAAGACTACGTTTGTGTGATTCTTTGGTGTTTGTCAAAAAAAAAAAACACAATTACGAGATGTAAACTCAAATTGTGACAAAAAATCGCAATTACCTTTTCAGTTTCAGACAGCACACTTAAGGCTGAAATACCCTACAAAAGACAGTTTAAATGAAGTTCAAGGTACATTAAGTGGTGAAGTTGAATATCATTCTCCCCTACAAGCAATACAATTATAATGGGCACTGGGTCTACTGTCTAGAGTAGTTTGTGTGTATTGAAATACTGCTGGTGAGACAATTTTTGTATGCTTAGGATAATGATGGCTTCCAAAACAAGCTTCATGTTATTTAATGATTAATGAACACATCACAAATGAGATTATGTGTCTAATACATGTTCATAATAAGACCTTTAGACACTCATTAAAATGAAACATGGCTAAGAGCACAATAATGTATGACTTTTTTTCTGCCAAATTGTATTTACTGATGTGATTTTGTTCTGAAATTTTGTTCTCTGGTGTAAGAACTCTTAAATATTTTCTTCTCAATCACCCCTTCAGAACCAGTGAGAGCTATTATTTTTTTAGACTTCTTTATCTTCTTCCATGCTCTTTTGACTGAGGACAAATCCTCTGTTGAGTTTGTTACAGGTGTTCCCTTGACAAAAATTACAACTTAAAACTTCCCAGCCTCTTTATCCGACTGCTACAAAGCCTTTCTGGGACAAATAAAGACCCTGATCAGTTATAGTGATGGCTTCACTCATCTAAAATTAAACTAATACTCTCTAATGAAAATCATGTGAGATTATAAAATCAAATTAACTTAATTTTAACAGTGCTTCCTTTTCACAATGCACAGCTACATTTTAAGAAATGGTTAAGCCAAAAATGTTGGTTCGTAGTGACCATGTAAATAAATGAATGCATACTTACATACAGACAGACATACTAAAAAAGTTTTTTTTAGAAGCTGTTCATCATTTTAGAATAATTTATCCTACTGGTATGATTTCTTGGCAGCTGTGAATATTATAGGATGATAATGCACTGTCAAAAGATTTGAAATAAGGGTTTATATATAGACGCTATGGAGGGACAGAAACCAGGAGCAGGACAGTCAGTGCTGACTGACAATGTGAGGACACCACATGCATGCAGATAGGAAGTGCAAATGTGACTTCTTACAAAGTTTCCTGCATATTCTTTTCTTCTTCTTCTTTCTTTTTAATGTAACTTTGCTCATCTGGGGTGAAATTATATATGCATTAGAACTGCACCAAAGTCTACAATTTCGGTCTTTGACTTGAACTGAAACTGCAACATATTGGACAAGAACAATTTTGACATGGAGAAAAGCACCTTGCATATCAGCGATCCAGGTGAAATCATATTTAATATGATGCTAATCGGCAGTGCAGCATGTAGCACCATTGTGACATCAGTACTTAAAATAAACGAAAAGCACTGATGGCAACGCTAGCTAAAAAAACACTACTGAATGCCCCTTTAATAGATTGTTATTCCAAACATAAATCATTAAAAATGACAATTTTCAGCATCAGCCAAGAATTTCAGTGAGTGCATCACTGATATTTATTTTAATATTCTCTTTAACATTGTCCTCTGAAGCACCTTTGCGGTCTATGTTTTATTCAGCACAGATTACAAATATTGATGGCATCCAATTATTAAGGGCTTATGCATAAGATATCAGGCCATTTGAAATAGTTTGGAAAGGAAGCACGGTGTCCCAGCGGAAGTCTGAAGTCATTATGAAGTCATCAAATCGATCATCAGCAAAACCGGCACAGCGTAAACAGAGAAATACACACATGAATCAAAATCAGCCCTGTAAGGTCACACGTACATTTCCTCAGAGAGCAAACGACACAGAGAAAAAGGCAGAAATTCCCAAGACGTGGAAAATAGCAGTAGACAAGCGAAGAAAAAGGCATTTCTGCATTTGCGAGGTGTGGTGTAGAAAAAGAGAGGGCCGTAACGATCCGCCGCTTCAGTCATATGCAGTTGACTGCCGTGTCCCCGCCGTGTCAACGTAATCCGCCCGAGTCTTCCAGTAGCAGGCTAGGTGACAGCCCAGAAAGGATTTAGTGCCCTTGTATCTGTCAGCGTCTCTGTGGACTGGCACCTAGCAAGGGTTTATCCAACTCATGGGTTTGTCAGGCCTGAGCAGAACCCAGAGCGCCGTCGTATAACAGCTTAATGCCTCTCATATCCAATGCATGAGGGAAATCCTTTTACTATTGCTTCTGTGAGTACAACGTGCCGTTTTGTGAGCAAACGCTGAATAAGAAAGATCATTATTCAAAACTGTCATTCAAAAAATGCTTACCTTGTACTCCATACAAGAACAATGACTGTGTTCAGAAAGGAATACTACTACATATTGTATACTGTACAGTACAGGCCTATTATATACTGTGGTGGTGTACTATTTTTCAGCACATTTCCAGTAATATGCTAGAAAGGCATCACATGTTGTGATGCTGTAAAGAGTTATGCAATTATTTAAAATTTGGACATACAATTATTCAGTCAGAAGAATACACAGCTAATTTTAAATGAGAGAGATGTGTTTTGAGTCCAAAAACTGTTGTTACTACAGCAGGAGCTAATGGGGTCATACTTACTATACAAATATTGAAGCCTTGATCAGAGTGGAAATATGCAGTCATGTTCACACTGCGTTGTGGGATACAATATTTAACATATGCTCTGTTATTTGGTGCTTTTTTCAGCAATTGCATAGTAGGTCAATGGAAAATTTGCAGTATTTCATACAAACCGTATCATATACCAACACAAATATAAACATTTTGTTATGTCCAGGTCAAAAGCAGACATGCATGCAAATTATTACATAAAAAAAAGACTTTAAGATCTTTTTTTTTTGGATTATAATTTTTTGACTTGATTTTGTAAATAGAACTTTAATCGATACTTTCATTGAAAACAAAAAGCATGAATGTTGAATAAAATAAACACATATTGCGTGTAGTTTGTATTTCTTCTCTGAGCTCAGCAAACAGAAACTGAGCATCTTATAAGACAGCATCATCCCCTTCTATCATGGCAATAGCTGCTGCTTTTGCTTTGAGGATTCTCAGGCTAATGGTCACTCCCAGAACACATCATCATCTTGATGGCACTTTCCATGGCTGGGATATGGCCATATCTTTCTCCTCCAGTAGACTATTGTTCATGATGACAGCCTCACCCCATCAAGGAATGCTGGGCTTCAGGAGCTTCAGTGTGTGTGGTGCACCTGTTTTATTTTATTTTTTATTTTAATTTTTTTGTTTGTTTCTTTGAGAAGTATATTGTTGAAGCTACATGTTTGCCCTTCACATATTTCATTACTTGTTTTGCTCTCATTTACAGTGTGGCCTCAGTAGCCTTGCTTCAGTAAGTAGTGTGCTGTGTGCATGAGGAATGTGCAGGGTAGAAATTCAACTGAATTTGCTTTAAATCTGATTGTGGAAATATTTTATTTTAAGAACCAATTCTCACTACAAACGAGTTTCTTATTAACATATTACTAGCATTTATAAAGCACATATTAATGGCTTATTCTGCATGACCATAATTTAGATCCTTTAATCCTACCTCATACCTAAACTTACCTTACTTACTATTAATGAGCAGCAAATTAGCAGCAAACCCCATCCCCCACTCAAGCCATATTTAAAGTGTGATGGATCAGCACCTAGAGATGACCTCGACAGCCCTGAATGTCAGCGGAGACCAGGACAACTAGATGAGCCACAGAGACAGATCCCCAGTGAAGACCTTGTCTCCTAGACGGCCACTGGGACAAGACCACAGGAACCAGTCGAGTCCTCTGCACAATCTGACTTTGCTGCAGCCTGGAATTGAACTGCTGGTTTCGTCTGGAACTGGCCCCTCAACTGAGCCGGTTTCCCCAAGGTGTTTTCTCCATTCTGTTACTGATGGAGTTTTGGTTCCTTGCCGCTGTCGTTGCTTAGTTGGGGACACTTAATTTCCAGCGATATCATCGAATTGATTGCACAGACACTATTTAAACTGAACTGAGCTGAATGATGACATCACTGAATTCAATGATGAACTGCCTTCAACTGAACATTGAGTGTTTACTATTGTCATTTTGCATTATTGACACATTATTTTCCTAATTAATGCTGTAAAGTTGCTTTGACACAATCTGTATTGATAAAAGCGCTATATAAATAAAGGTGACTTGACTTGACTAAAGAAATATAATTTCCACAATGATACCTGGATTCCACTCACATTATTAAACTTGCTGTTTATAGGGGTATGGAAAAAAATAAGTCTGTTACAAATCATGATTCTTGAGATTTTATTTTAAATTGTCACTATAATGAAAAAAGTATTTTTAGTTAAGGGTGCATTTTATTCAGTGGTGATCATACATATTACCTTCATAGACGTCACCTTCTGCCATAAGGGACTTTTCCTATACACTATTTTCCATTCCACTGCACTTCTTTTCCATTTCCTTATTTCCTGTGTAAACAGGAATGCTGGACCAGGGCTATTCAATTCCATAGTTGGAGGGCCATGACCCACAGAGTTTAGTTCTAACCTTAATCAAACACACCTGCCTGGAATAATTAACCAATCCTGAAGACCTTGATTAGCTGGTTCTGATGTGTTTAATTAGAAGTGGAGCTGAACTCTTCAGGTCGTGGCCCTCCAGGACTGGAATAGAATAGCCTTGTGCTAGACGGACATCTTTCACTTCACACTTCACATTTTTGGCAGCGTTTCACATGTGAGCACAGTGTTAACTTAAAAGAAGGTCAACTTTTAAAACGTGTTTTAAGATATAAGCTTTAGGTATTTGCCTTTGTGCAAACATTCATGTAAACACAGTCAGTTCAGTCTTAAGGGATTGTAAACAGGCAAAACAGAACATCCAATATGTTGAAATAAATGTCTTGCAGCGTAAATGCAGGATAAAAAGACCTGCTGTGGTCTACGGTGTCATTATTAATAATAATCACACAGCATTAAAAAAAAGTAGCTTAAGCCTCACCGTTACATTTTGAAATAACTCTTTGTGTTTCTTTGGTTTTCACTATTTGTATGTATTTAAAGCTTAAAAACGTTTTTAAACAGTATTGTTTTAATGTATTAGTTAAATATTTTATTTTATTTTATTTTATTTTAAATTGGTGAAGAGAAATCAATATCCAGAACATTAGGCGGCAACATGCTAAATGCATTAAATATTTAAAAAAGCACAACAAATATTGAATTAACAGCTAAATATAATTGTAATATTGAATCTTGACTAGATCTATGGCAATTCCCAGCCTTAAAATGTAGTGAAATTATGTGACAACAGTCTACTGTAGCAAATATTTGTTGTTGCATGCAGAAAACACTTTACATTATATATGTTTTAAATATTTCGGAAGTATTGGAGTGTTGCATTCCAAAAGTAGACCATCACTAAACCAAAAACTGAATCAGCATCTATTGACAGCATAGTGCTGTCATTCAGTCAGACAGCTGAGGAATGAAACGCAGGTTTTACCCAGATTTCCTATGGATTTCCCTACAGCTATTGATCAGTTCCCTGTATATAATGACACGCAGCTCTTGAGTTACAGCGCAACCAGGGGCTCTCTGGCCTAAAGGACACCCGCAGGCTCTGGAGAAAACAGCAATTTACTTCTGGCCCAGCTAGCGTAGGCTGGTGGCTTACCTCACTGATTTACAGGCTGGCAAATACACTGAGGGAGCGCTCTATCTCAATAGGTCTGTTATCAATCTCTTCGTTATCCGACTGGATCAAACACTGGCCAGGATTGCAGAAGAGTGGGGATCAGTCCAATAGGTGAATCATGGTCAGGCTAGCAGCCTGTGGGCCTGCAATTTCAGGCAAACAAGAGTTAGTGACCAAAGCAAAAGAAACAGTTGTACTTAAACTGGAAAAGCCTGTAGTAAATTGTAACACAAGTAAATAGATTTGGCAAAGAGGAGGTGTTTTTGTGCTGACAGTGGCTGGTTTGGCAAGTAATATTCATAAATTTGCTTGTGTGTGTGTGTGTGTGTATACTGTATATTTACAGATCAGTAAATCTGTCTAGTTAATCTTCATTGCATGCTATTTCTCCTATCATGATGTCTAGGGACATTTTGATCTTTGCAGTACACTTTGTCCTCAGTTTCCAAACTTCAAAGTCAATGGCAATTTGTTCTTCTTTTTTCAGGACTTTTGCAATTGACCTTTCGCCAAAAATCTATCGCAGCATTTTGTCAGTCCTTTGGGTAGTTGGAAAAGCACTCAGGCAGCCTGATGATGGACATCACATGTGTTGCTGGACAGAAGCGGGAACTCTGATGGGATTTCATAGCTTTTAACGATAACTAGGAATACGGCAGGTAAGGTGGGATGTTTTATAGGGAGGCTTTGGAGAAACATGCTGCCAGTCGTTTCCTCCACTAGTAGGTCTCACAAAATAAAATCTCTCTAAGTTAGGTTGTGGACAGCAGGGAAAGAGCAATAGCAAATGCGAATAATAATATGCAACCAATCATATTACCATATATAATTAGGAGCGCAAATTAAATAGAACTATAAACATAATCACTATAAAAAGAGGAGAAGACACTTCACCTTTTACTGGTGTTGCTAGTGCATGTCCAGCTAAATTTAACTTAGTTTTTTTTTTTGTCAGATGAAATGTCAAATAAAATAAAAATATTTTAATATTTATCTAGAAGCTGCTTGGCTCAACTATGCTCAGATGTAGAGAAAACTTTATTTTACAGTATCCTTGTTACAATATGTTACATGTATTTACTAGTAATAACAGTAAATTATGCATAATTACATGCGATAACCATTAACCAAACCCTAACCTAACCCTTTAGTGGGTACATGTTGTTAATCAATATTACGCAATACTTATAATTGCACTGTAACAAAGACACTGTAAAATAAAGCGTGGAAAAGAAAACAAAAAAAAACATTGCACCTGTTTAGACAGACATTTGTTTTTGTATTCCAATGTATTCCATTGCTTTTTTTATATAAACCTGCGCTAGGCAGATGTGTTTGCTGCATTGTGTGCAAAACAAAAAACGGTCTATAAATCTTTCACTTTTATTTTTAAACAATTTCATTCCGCTACTCTGCTTCTCATGATTTTAAGCACAAAATGTTCTGTCAATTGGCCCTTGATGTACTAATATCATACAACTATCAAGTTTATGCTCCCATAAGTATGACCAATATTGTATAATTGTGTTCCTTCTTGATATTTTTAACAGTATGTGGCCTCCTCACATTTACTCAACCTCAAGTCACTCTTTATCTGTATTATCTAAACAGGAAATTATGCTTCTCCAGTCACTTCCTGTATTAATGCAACTTGCTGGAAACTTGCTGTAGCTATGTTTCAGAATCTGGACCCTCAACAAGCTTGTTGTCTTTCACTGAATGCTGACAGTCAACACTATTGTGCTAATTAATTATCATATGGCTCAACAGTCATGTTATGCCAACACAGGATAATTTTAAAGCTGGCATATGGACAGTATCAATATGTGCCAGCCAGAGCAGGCAGAATTTTAGTTTCTCTGCACATTTCTTATCCCGCTAGTTTTACCATAATCTCTGACATGCTCACCAAACACTTTGATGCTGAACAGGTGATTTTCCAGTTTCCTCCTTGGTAAATTGCAACATTTAGACTCAGGCTTCCAATTTAAAACTTTAAAACGTGATTTCAGCAATCAATGTCAAATGTGGGATATTCTTTGTTTAGGGGTTCAAACGGGTAGCGCTGAAACCCTATTGTAATTAAGATTTTCCAAGATCATCATTCTGACCTAAAAGTGATCGGGTAGACCAAAGCTTAAAGTGTAGTGATCTGAAACTTTGAGGGATGGTAGTACCCACCCCGTCTACAACATCACAAAGGCTCACACCATTTGGCCTGACATGGGCGCTACAGCGATCAAATGTACAAAATTGCTCATAAT
Source organism: Sinocyclocheilus anophthalmus (assembly GCA_018155175.1). Classification (NCBI taxonomy): domain Eukaryota; kingdom Metazoa; phylum Chordata; class Actinopteri; order Cypriniformes; family Cyprinidae; genus Sinocyclocheilus; species Sinocyclocheilus anophthalmus. The sequence continues at coordinate 94,012 of JADLZN010006445.1, read as the reverse complement.
TCCTAAAGAGCTTGTCGCAGACAAGTATATTATATCATGGGAATCCGAATAAAAGACGAATAAAAGGCATGTGCCAGATTTTTTGAAGAAGCTACTTTTGCAAACTAGTCCTGGGTTTTTGCCTGATCAGAACCAAACCAGTACAGAAAAATTCTCTGGAGAGTGAATATAAATAATTATCAAAAAATTGTAAGTTTTCGACTCACCATCAGATATTTACACCAGACTTGACACACATATGTAAGACCTCAATCTGAGGTCACATGAGAAAAATTGCAGAGTCCGGTTGGCGTTGATAGCCTTGTGGGTAGCACACCAATATATAGCTCTACATTGCCCTACAGGCGTCCCGAGTTCGAACCCTTGCTCGAGGATTTGACTATATGAAATATATATATATCGTTTTTTAAAAGTGCTTATTATTATGATTATTATTATTATGAATAATAATAATAACAATAAATGCACTTGTCCTTGGGAAGTTGATCTTCCAGTTTGAAACTGTGGGTGATGTAAAAGCAAGCATGGCAACATCCATGGATTTGTAGACAATGATAAACAATCAGCTTTATGCAGCTGGTAATAAAAACCTGTTTGTTTGTGATTGCAAATGTGTAAAACACTGTAAACAAGCTCTGTGGTTGATAATTGTGCACCTGCAAAACAAATGCTAGTCTGCAAACTGTCATTTATCCCATTCAGTTTGGTTGCGTTTGTTGACATTTCTAAAGTGAATGCGAGAATTTGCTTTATATAATAGTAATGAATGCTTTGTGGTCGAAGTAGGAGATATAAACCAAAATAGCCACATCTGACTTTGAATGGAACACTGCATTATCCACATACATCCTGTACTGTATATGACAAAGCTCTGGGCGCCGTGCCTGTATGCTCTATTCTGAGCAATACAATCAATACATGCCCTGCCTTCTGCTGCCTCATGCATTTCAAAATGTTCCAGAGAAGAACGATGAAACTGTTAGCTAAGCAACATATACCAGGATCCTCTAGACCATACATTGACTACAGGATACACTTTACTTGCCTTGCATTGTGATACAGCTCATTGCAACCTGTTTGCCCATTAGTAGCAACCACTTTATATATTAATGTATAATATTATATAATATATATCTATATATATATATAGATAGATAGCCATGGTGTGTTTGAATCCTGATTCTGATTGGCTGGCATGTATCAGAAAACGTCTCAGGTTACGCATGTAACCATGGTTCCTCGAGGGAATGAGACGCTGCGTCGGAGGACGCTTTGGGAACACCCATAAGCGTGACTGGCTCTGAATCACATGTGTAATCAGTCCAATGGATGGGCGAGATGTCACGGGCGGGGTGACGGAGCAACCTGGAAGCATAAAAGCACGTGCGGTGAAACCGGCGTCAGCTTCTAGGAGTGAAGCAAGCGCTGGCAGAGATGCCAAAAGTATGGCCCTGAGAAGTAGCTTCTCGTTCACTCGAGGAACCATCCTTACATACGTAACCTGAGAGGTTCCTCTTCAGGAACTCAAGCTGCATCGAAACGCTATGGGAACGAGTATGCCCACGCCGCCAGGAGTGGCTTGCATGTCTAAGCCATAGAACCTGACAAAGGTTAGGGGCGTGGACCATCACACAGCGTCGCAGATGTCCTGCATCGAGACACCTGCCAAGAAGGTCACCACACTTCTAGTGGAATGAGCCTTGACCCATAAAGGCGAAGGGAGATCAGAGGACTCATAAGCGATCGAAATGGCATCTACTATCCACCGACTGAGGGTCTGTTTAGAAGCTGGAAGACCTCTCTTCGGGGGACCGTAGCACACAAGCAGTTGGTCCGCCCTTCTCCACAGGGCAGCTCTGTGGACATATGCATCCAGTGCTCACACTGGACAAATACAGTTAAGCTTCTGTTGGTCTGACTCCCTGAAGGGAGCCGGAGGCTTCAGCCTCAGCGCACCATGGAGGAAACGTGTAACTAGAGGGTGTCTGCCCACTGACTGGCCACCGAGAGGGGCGTGGCAGGCTGCAATGGCCGCCACGTAGACCTTCAGGGTGGAGTGGGTCAACCCTGCGGAGAAATGAGCCTGCCAGAACTCCAGCACTGTACCAACCGGGCAGTTAACTGGGTCAGAGTTGGCAGTCTCTGCACCAAGAAGTGAAAGACTGGATGATCGTACCCTCCGCCTGTGAGAGGAGATCTCTCCTGACGGAAATCTCCCATGGAGTGCCGTCGAGGAGAGAAATCAGGTCCGAGAACCATACTCGGACCGGCCAGAACGGGGCTACAAGCAGTAGACGGACCCCGTCCCGGCACACTCTTTGCAGAACTCCCGGGAGCAGAGTGATCGGGGAAAAAGGTGTACAGACGAAGCCTCGGCCACGTCTGTACCATGGCATCCAGCCCCAGTGGAGCTGGATGAGTCAGAGAGAACCAGAGTGGACAGTGCGATGTCTCCTGTGTCGCAAACAGGTCCACCTGAGCCTGAACGCTACCTGCCCTCACCTTAGGTGTTTGGTTTTGGCTTGTGATTTCGTGACAGACAACACTAAATAAGACTCACAAACAGATATCAGACTGACACACACACACACAGAGCGCTTGCTGAATGACAGAAAGCTGACGCCGGTTTCACCGCATGTGCTTTTAAGCTTCCTGGTCTCTACGTCACCCCGCCCGTGACGTCTCGCCCATCCATTGGACTGATTACACACGTGGTTCAGAGCCGGTCATGCTGAAGGGCGTTCTCAAAGCATCCTCCGACGCAGCTCGAGTTCATGAAGAGGAACCGCTTTTTATCCACTTCGCGTCGGGCCGTTCTTTGCCTTCACGTCGCGCATTTAAAATAATTTAATGCACGGCAAATCGTTGATTATCCCTTATACATTTTGATTTATTATTTACTTAATTGATTTATTTATTTTTGGGATTTCCTTCCTAAAACTACAGACCATACACTTCAGAATAAATTGCTAAAAATGTACAACAACAGCTTTTTACTGGGTCAAGACCTTTAAAAGGACACCTTTGTACCTTATGTATCCCTAAAGGATGCATATCAGTACCTTAGTATGATGTTTTCAGGGTAAAGCCAGTACAATGTCCTTTTGAGAGTACTGTCCAACTGACAATCTTTTTTTTTTTTTTTTTGCATTTTGGTTCTACCAGTGATTCATTCCCTGAATTCCATCTGCAAAAACAGGTCACACTTTATTTTAAGGTCCAATTCTCACTGTTAACAAACCATTAACTACAACTTTTATCTCATTAAACTCCTAATTTGCTGCTTATTAATAGCTAGAAAGGTAGTTGTTAAGTTTAGGTATTTGGTAGGATTAGGGATGTAGAATATGGTCATGCAGAATATGTGCTTTATAAGGACTAATAAACCGCCAATATGGTAATAACAAGCATGCTAATAAGCAACTAGTTAATAGTGAGAATTGGTACCTATACTAAAGTGTTACCCAAAAACATTTAAAAAAATTGTATTTATAAAAGTGTATTTTGTGTAAGTTTGTGGGGCATTTGAATGTTCAAATAAAGCATCAAATAAAAATGGTATAGCTGTATAGTTATTTATCATTTATTTTCTTAGTGCATGCTGATTTAAAGCTTCAGGGAGATCCCTATTCTTGCACAAGTAATTTTCAGCATACTTTTCTGTCAGTTTACATTTTTTTCTTCCTCTCTCTCTCTCTGTAGAGAATGCACATGGGGTATGTTGTGTGTGCATAAATTGGGTTAAATCTAGTGTTCAAAGGCTGTATTACTCTTTGACTTCATTTCATTACCATAACTTGGATATCTGTCTTTCACTTTGAACCATCCCCAATTTAAACAAATGGCCAAACCTTCTGCCCCAACGTCTCATATCAATTGGTTATAAATGTGAAGGGTTATTTACGAATGGTGTACATAATGATTCTTGATTTAGTTTTCAAGCGACCTTCATAAAGCTGAGGGCATGAGTCAGTTTAATACTGAAGAATGCAACAATATGTTTATTTATTTATCGCAGTGTTTCATCCTGCTTAATGTTTTTTTTTTGTTCAACACTACCAGCAATTAAGCCACACATCTAATGGATTTAGATGAAAGTGATTGTTTTGATTTTGTTTTTAAACTGGCAGGAATACTACAATGTATCTTCAAAATCTCTTCTCTCTCTCTCTCTCTCTCTCTGTCCTCTTTATTCACACACACACACACAGTACAGTGCAGTCAACTTGTGTTCTTGTGTTCAGTCAACTGGTGGTCTCCACACCAAGAAGTGAAAACTTCCAGTTCAGGGCATACATTTTCGTCGTAGAGGAAGCTCTGGATTGGAGGATGGTCTCAACAACCACATTTGAGAGACCGGAAGCCCCCTCAGAGGCCACACCCACGGCTTCCACAGCTCCTGGCAGGGGTGAAAGATCATACCCTCCGCCTGTGAGAGGAGATCCCTCCTGATGAAAATCTCCAAATGGAGAGCCGTTGAGGAGGGAAATCAAGTCCGAGAACCATACTCGGACCGGCCAGAACAGGGCTACTAACAGTAGACGGACCCCGTCCCGGCACACTCTTTGCAGAACTCCCGGGAGCAGAGTGATCGGGGGAAAAGCATACAGACAAAGCCTCGGCCAAGTCTGTACCATAGCGTCCAGTCCGAGAGGAGCTGGATGAATCAGAGAGAACAATAGGGGACAGTGCGAGTCGCAAACAGGTCCACCTGAGCCTGGCCAAAAACTCTCCATATCTGCTTCACCACCTCGGGGTGAAGTTTCCATTCCCCGAGCCTCGGCCCCTGCCTCGACAGGATGTCTGCCCCCACATATTGCGAGCTCAGGAATTGAACTATCTCAGAAGAGAGAGTTCCCCTGGGACCACAGAAGGACTCTGGGGCACAACGGTCCTCCCTGGTGGGTTGAATAAGGAGACAACGCTGTGTTGCCGGAGTGCGCACCACACTGGCAATCTCTTAGGTCGGGGGAAGTGTTTAAATGTAATCTCAGGCAGTGTGGGCCACGGAGACGGCGACCACTACCACAGACCACTAATGGCCGTTCCCCAACCGGTGAGAGACGTGACCTTCGCTAGCGTTATGCGGCGACAAGGAGCTCCCAGCACAGGGCCCTGAGACAAGAACCAAAGTTTACTACGCATGTCTAAGGCACATAGGCATCGCTACGTGACCTTGATCATGCAAAGCGGGTTTCCCCTCAGGGAGAACCCCCTGGTCTTGAGCCACTACTGTAGGGGTCTCATGTACAGCAGGCCAAAAGGTCTCATGTTGGACTCAGCTGCCATCAGACCCAGCAGTTTCTGGAACTACTGACAGTGAGTGACCGGCCTTCTCTCACTCTCGCGACTACAGCAAGGATCGACTCAAACCGAGCAGGTGAGAGATGTGCCTGCATCGTGGTCGAATCCCACATCATGTGTACGGGAGAAAGCACACTTTTCTTTGCGTTCTTCCTGAAGCGGCGAACTGGCAGGGGAAGGCCAAACTAGCTGCTCTAGAAACCTATGAAGAGGTAGCGAGCCTCTTAGTACTGCTATGTTTCCGGGCGGTGACTGAGAGAAGCACTCGCCAGAGACTGCTGCGCCCTGAAGCACCATAGGTGGCAGGGTTGGCAGATCGATCTCCTGAGGGCACTGAGGAGAGACGGGCACCGTATAATAAGGTGTACACCGCTCTTCCCCAGAGGGGGCCGGCACTCAGAAGTCCTGGGCCCTAGGCGTCAGGACGTTTTAGTCGAAGACTATCCAGCAAGAATGACGGTCCGCAGAACCGCCTTCCGCTAGAAGCCTTCGGCCCAGGAGCGCCACTCTGACTCTAAATTCTGAGGAGTACGAGAAGTGACGTGAGGAGCAGGAACACGGTTGGTTGGGGCTGCTCCTGTCCAGCAGCTCGTTGACCACCCCAACCTCCTAGGAGGACGAGAGGTAAATGCATGCTCTCACTCAAGAAATTTTTTTAAATGTATTTTCCAAGAGCTCCTGTATATCTAACTTCTCATAGTCAGAAGAAATATTTTATTAATCGCCGCCGTGCCTCAGCAGCAGCGGGACCAGAACCACAAAATCACAGGCACGGACACACTCCTCAGAGCGTGCCCGGCTAGAGCGGGAAGTTTGCCTTTTTTTAGCCGGGCAGGGAGGAACACACAGCCTGATCGCTGCCTGCTCTCGCCCAAATGCTTCTTCTTGGCTGAAGCTTTGACAAAATGGAGCTTATAAGTGGACAGACAACACTAAATAAGACTCATAACAGATATCGACTGACACACACACAGCGCTTGCTGAATGACAGAAAGCTGACGCCGGTTCCACCGCACGTGCTTTTACATCTTCCTGGTCTCTACGTCACCCGCCTGTGACGTCTCGCCCTTCCTTTGGACTGATTTTACATGTGATTCAGAGCATGGTCACGCAGAAGGCATTCCCATAGCGTTTTCCGACGCAGCTCGACTTCCTGAAGAGGAACAGGATGAGATTGAATCTTTGTAACAGAACTGATACTAAAATCTGTTCCAGCCACTGCTACTCTATTAGAAGAATAGCCTACTGATCCAGGGACAGTAATTTACAATGTTCATAATTTAAATATTCAAAAAATATTATGTTGTGTAGTCATCATCTATAACACTATTGACACAGTGAGGTTTACTCATTGAAAAGTGTATTTGTGATGAAATAATTACTTTATAATTGTATTGGAGCCTTACACACATGCTATACAGTTAATCAGAGCCGTGCATTTATTTGAGTGCTGACAGCTATTATGGGAGTGGCTTGATGGAGTGCAGGAGATGCAGATAACATGATCTTGACCCTTAAGAAAATGTAATTAACGCTGCCACGTAACAAATCTGCTTCAAAGATAAAATCAAATGAATTGCTAATTACAACACTGAAATAAAAATGTAAAGCCTGTACAAATACTAGAAATCATGAATATACATGATTGTGAAAAAATGTAAAAAAAAAAAAATTGAAAAATAAAAACAGAGACATTTAATGATTATATTGCATTCATGTAGTTTTGTTCACTTGGCTGTTTCCAGAAATTTGTCAGGTTTTTTGCCGGGTTTTTTTTAATGATAGAAGTACTGCATTGCATTGCTGATCGTGGTTGAGTATCGATACATCTGCCCTTTTCGGGGAACACGAGAACACACAGTAATCTTAGACAACTTAATTTTAATCAAATCCGCAAGTTCGTTTGAAGAACCAAATTAGCCAGAGTCAGTTATCATGATTACTAGATCTGGAATCTTTCAACTCATCTCAGATGTATTAAGTGAGGTACGAAGAATGGACCCCTGCTCCATTTTCGCTCAGTTAGCAGAAGTAAACGCCATAGTAAACGCTAGACAATGGCTGTGGCAATGAATTAATTGCTATATCTTTGTCATTCATTGCAGTTTCGAGAATGAATCCTTGAGTGAATGTATTCAAATTCTGAATGGATGTGTCACGATCTCCAGGTGGAGTGCCCATGAGCTCCTCCAGAGAGTGCTCCATTCTGTACCTTGCCATTCACTCAGGACTCCATTTCCCATAATCCTTTGCACGGACTCATCAAGCGCATCACTTCTGTCTCATCAGATCTCATCATCAGTTCACAGCTGTCTTACATTAGTAGGACTGTAAGAATAGCACACACACTCTCTGTCTTTGCTGGTGATTGAATGTTGTATAGCTCTTCCGTGGTTTCTACGTTTTCCGTGTTTCTAGTTTCTCTGTTTCCTTGCCTTTGGGTTTTGATCCCTGGACTTTTTTTTTTGTTTATGATTGTTTTGCTGCCTGGCCATGCACCATTGCATGATTTTCTGGATACATCTTTTGCTTTGTGTTTCCCACTGCCACGTTGTTTGCTGGTGTGACTACGCTCTTATTAAAGCCTTGCATTGGGATCCCCACTTTATTGTCACGCCTCCCTCGTTACAGGATTATAGCCTAGAAAGCTTACAAAGAGCAGTTCCCTTGCAATCACTACTGTCACTCGCCTTAGTTCATTGCGATCTCATGCAGTTATAATCAATGAAGCTGCACACTGCACAATTAATCTTATATTAACATAGGGCCCAGTATAATCCGTTTAATTTTTTTCCCAAATTTTGTTTTGTTTTTTTCTAGACTCTATTTTAATCGTCTAATTAATTGAAATCAGTATTAAACAGCCTATTAAACATTTGTATTCCTCTAAAAATAATTTAATAAAAATTTGATTAGTAGTAGTACTATCATTACATTAAATAATATTTCTGTCACCGTTTCTTCAAATTAAACCAAACCATTATTTTGATGGGTTGATGTGAAGACCTTTAGGTTTCTGTTTGTTTGATATGACGATAGTTTCTCTCAAAAGAAACAGTAAAATGCTCATGAAGTGACTCTCAGAGCAGTTCTAGAGATTGTTTATGTGTTCATGTAATCAAATATTGAGGTAGCAGAGGCTTAAAACACCACAATTGTCATGCACGCTTCAGTATGTGTGTAGTACACAAAACCACATGTTTGCGCCATTCATTCACACGCAGAACATGCTGGATTAATATTGAAATGGTATTTTTGCAGCTTAATATTCACAGAAACTTGTCCAAATCATCTTTTGATTTAAGTGTACTGACCTACTTTTGATTTATGCTTCCAAAATTTGGCAAATTCCACGACATTCCGTGTTATACAGTAAAATGCATTTTTATGGCTGGATTCCGTGATTCCGTCTGCGTTTTCCACATTGTGGAAATCATAGGGGCTATACATCATGTATACACCTTGTTTGTTATAATGAGAGGATTCACAAGTGTGCAAAAATCAGTACTGAACAAAACTCGGGCGATTTGAGCGGTGAGTGGATTCTGACTAACTTAAACACCTCTGATTGGCCACTGTGTTCAAGAAATCAACAGATGTGCCTGTGATTGGCTACATTGCTCAGTGCTGCAAAAACCCTTTGACCCAATATGGTTGGTTAGATGTTCGATAGATTGATTAGATGTTTGTGACGGAAGAAAATAAGTGAGGAAACTGCGTTTTTGAGACTGATTTTGGTACACTGAAGTTTTAAGGAGAAAATACTTGGCAATGGTGTTGAGTGATGAATTTGCACATATTTTTTTCTTTCAGCATATTAAAAACATTAGACAAACATGTAAACAACTTCAAAACTTGATTAAATGATGACCAAATCTGATGACCAATTAGTCTCCAAAAACATCTTGATTATGAGTTGTGTTTAACAGTTATGTGTCCTTATAAATGTGATGTGGCCAATGGTCTGATTATTTTAAAGGTAGAATGATGTGATATAAAAATTGTAACCTTGGTGACAAGAGCATGAGTCATCCAAGTAAGAGTGGCACCATTTTGACGTCTGAATATTTTGACAAGTGAAAGGGCTTTTTGAGTGCAGTGCACTAACATTAGGGTCATAATGTCTTTGCCCAACAGTGCCTTCACTGTGTCAAATGTCACTGAGCAGTGACATAGCTTCAGGCTGCCCATGGTATTTTAAACTGACAAAGAACATTGGAGAACTCCAGTAGCACTGGTTACTACCTAGTCTGAGTAACTGCTGTTGAATTAGGGGTTGAGTTGATTGGGGGAGAGTCTGCCAGTGTTTTTTAGCAGTTAATTAGCAGTCCGGGTGAAAACTGGTGGATTCACAGTTATAGTAGCTATCAGCCTTTGGCCAAGATTCAGACAGGTTGAGCCACAAAAACAGCGGGACGCTTGTATCCATCACTATAATGGAAATAATAATGGATTTCAATTCTGAATGTTCACTACTGTCAGACTTTTGTACCTGTTTTGCCCCTGTAGTTCTTCCTGTGTTTCCTTATTTGGTCATCTTCCTGTCCTCCAGTTAGTGTGATTATGTTCCATTGATGTCACCTGTGTTCCCCTGATTGCCCTGTGTTTATTAGTCCTAGTCTGTGCAGTTAGTGTTTGTCGGGTCTACCAGTGATGTACGTGTGTCTACCTCCTGTTCCCTATGTTGGATTTGTCCCCTGTGTTGGATTAATAAAAACTCTTTCGATTATCCACGGCTCTGTGTTCCTTCTGGCAGCGTAACATGACAACTACACAGATATCTCCAGATTTCAAATTTTTTAGACCAAATAAAAACTGAATACTGGATGTAGATGTAGGGTTTTCAAAATCTCTAATACCAAGATATTGATTTTAAACATAACTTGTGGAAAATGCACTGTAATAAAAAAATAAATAAAAAAAATAAATATAATAGAATAATAATAATAATGTTATGATTATCATTAGTATTATTATCGGGTTCTGGGGACTGTAAAAGAAAAGTGGAAAAACATCTTCATTGTTTGACCATGGTACAGGGAAAAAGGGGATCAGAATGTTGGATAACCTGGTTTAAGCACAGTGTGATAAAGCTATTTGGTTGAAAAGGTATGAACAATCTAGAAAAACCCACAAAAACAAAAACAAACAAAAAAACAAATCTGTATTTATCTTGATGAATATACTGGCTGAATCAGGCATTTTGATTATTTATTTTTTTTACGAATAGTTGAGAAAACCAAAAAATCTAAATGTGTCCGGTTGCGTTGAAATTTTATAAACAATTTTATGTATGTTTGTATGCAGTGTTGGGGAAAGTACTTTTAAAAGTAAGGCATTACAATATTGAGTTTCTCACTAGAAAAGTAACTAATTACGTTACTTAGTTAAGTTTTATGGAAAGTAATGCGTTACTTTACTTTTGCATTACTTTTTAAATCTAGACAGGGCTTGCTTGTTTGATTTTAAAATAAAAAAAGTTCTATTTTGGCAAATATAAAAGCCTTTTCACACCAAAAGTGAAATGAATAAGACTCAGGCTGAAGGGAAAGTAAATTTAAATCCATACAGTAGAATGCAGAAGAAGAAAATTCAACACACTTCAGCAATAAACAAAACACACAAATGTTGTCTAGAGTAATATTTGCTTATTAGTACGGTTGAACTGGAACATCGAAGGTCAGAAGCAAAGACATTGTTAATAGAATGGAATTAAATACATAAGGATATTGTGTTGTGAAAATATATAGTAATTGTAGAGTCTGGACCACTCAAACACACAATATATATTTTGTTTATCATTAACAAATACTCTGTAACCTCAGTAACAAGCCATACGGGGACCCATGAACCCTTCCCCCCGGAATACGTAACACCCCAGGAAGCCGAAACAGGCCACTTTGTTGCATGGCAACCAACGCTGAAATCACTGGGTTTATTGGCCAAAAGAACGCAAAGCAGGGAAAATCCCTGCATGTACCAGGGCAAGAGGCAGAATAGAAATGGACTTTTCTACTAATTAAATCATAGGAAAACCTTTCTTTGAATGAACACACATATTCTTCAGGCCATTGTGTATATTATTGCTGTTTTGTATTAATCTGTTGTATTATAGAATATTTTATTCATGCTTACGATAAACCAATCATTCATATAACCTTACATATACCGTGCTTAGTATCTATGAATTCGCCTTCTGATGATCTAAACAAGATTGTATATTATATGTTGATACATAGGCAATATATATTAGTGTCCTGATAATCTTTAGAAATTTTGATTCAAGTTCCATATGCAAATTACCATGCTTCCACAAAAAGAGTCGTAAAACCCTCCAGCAATTGCCACCTCCCTCTAGGAATTTCCATCTCTCTCATTGGACAAGCCTATCTTGAGAGGCGTGAATCTTTGCGGGCTTTAAAGGCCACACTTCATGTGACTCGCCCAGTCGGTGGTTCGTTCAGATGCAGATGAAGATGTGAGAAAACGCTGCAGGATACAAAAGCATTGTGCCAGGCATTTCGGCCTTGACTTTTCCATTCACCAAGATTCTCTGACGCAAACGGGTTCTTTTTCATCAACCAACCTCAGCAAAGATCAACTTGAGCCTTCAGACTGCATCAGGAATCTCTTTCAGACAGACTCACAAGTATCAAACTTAGTCGATTTAATTGATGCATTAAGTATCAGTTACACCTTTTTACAAGGTGTGTTTGAACTGAGAATCTGACGTATCCCCAGGTGTAGATCTGCTGAATATGCAAAATGTTCCATAAAATTCATTCTTTATGCCTCTTTCTGTGTTGAGTTAAACTTGAAACCTTTCCTATACAACTGTAGTGTTGTGTGTGTGTGTGTGTGGTGTGTATGGATGTTAGAACAGTTTATGTGGTTATGTAGTATGTTAGACTAGTTTAAGGTTTATGTAGTTAATAAACCTTACTTGTATCACACTTGACATTGTTCAATGTTTGCTCATAACTGGAGTCACTTAAACATGCAGATTTATGCTACAAGCTTTGTAGAATTGTACAGTAAGAAAGTTATTTCCCTTAACCAGGAAATTAACGTTCTTAGAATTGACAAGACAGTTGACCCTGAGAGGTCAGCTAAATATCTACAGCGGATCTAAAATATGAATAATTATAACTAGTTATGGTTAATTATTCATATTCCTGTTTTGGAGCTAAATTCGAATATTGCAGGTTTTTGCGTCATATTCTGAGATGCAGTATTTTGATCATTTTAGGAATACTGAATCTGTTTTTTTTTTTGTGAGTGAGATTAATTAATGCATATTAATATTTATTTTGAATTACAGTAACATCTTCTGATTTCTCTCAACATGGGGACAGGAGAGCTGTCAGTCAATAAATGTTTAAAAAAAAAAAGTAACTTGCGTTACTTATTTGAAAGAGTAACTCAGATATTCTCTTGTTAATTTAGAAAGTTTTACTAGTTACTTGAAAAAAAGTAATGATTACGTAACTTGCGTTACTTGTAATATATTACCCCAACACTGCACGTATGTATATATTGTTTATGGTGCCAGATTTCCTACACCTTCTACCTTATTTTGTTTATTCCCAGGTTAGGTCAAGTCAAATCTGTCCTATCTCATAAACATCTGAGTTCATACTTACAAAACAGGTCACAGAAGACTTCTCCATCGTCTGTATTGGCTTAGCTATAAATCAGTGCCAGGGGAGTTAGATTTGTGTTATATAAATACAAGTCAGTTTATTTATTACAATTAGTAAGTAAGCAGTACAAATATTCTACAACTACATACACAAGTACTAAATAAAGTATTAATATCAAAAAAATTCTTTGCTCAAGGCAATATCAGCGATGGTTCTGGTGCCAGAAGGCTCTTCAGACGGTCCCGAAGCAGCATCTGATTTAATCAGTGCACTTCAGTCTTTTATAGACAGCAGGTGGATCCCAATGTCTTGTGACATCATACTGGACATCCTCTAAGAAGTTATTTATAAAAGGCCACATTCACATTTTTCTTCTTTGGGATTCTTTGCACTGCTGTCTTGTACACTTCATCTGAAACACACCAGCTGAGGTAATGCCCACCTTCTTTTGTCTTCAACGCTCTTGCTAATACATGTGTCATCTGTATCTGTGCTCTTGCTTATACATGTTACAAACATTTTCTTAATAAATGCGTACAATAACAAGTGTGGTGTTTTCTATAAATAAAACAAATATAAATCAAAGACAATATGTTAACTAAATGCATTAAACAAAGAGGCAGGGTAATTGTATTCTTATGCATATTACACAACAGTATGTATGTATTTGCTTGTTTGTGTGTGTGTGTGTGTGTGTGTATGTTCGTTCGTTCGTTTGCTTGTTTGTTGAGAGAACCTAAAATCTGAATGCATCAGGTTGCATTAAACTTTTCTCAACTATTTATTTATTTATTTAGTTAGTTAGTTAGTTAGTTAGTTCGTTATTTGGTTAGTTAGTGTGTGCTGATGCCTTTCTGAGGGATCAGACGTATTATTTTCACCTGGCAATGATAAAATGGAGTGAACATTTTTTTCTCAAACACTTGACGAGCACTGAAGGAGGAATCCAAGCCAAAACTCTACCAGCCAACTCCAACACCCTTGGAACTGCATAACTATGTGCTAAAAACCTTTCAGATCACAGCAAGTGCAAAGCAACACCCTGGCAACCACATAACAATGTGCTAAAACCTTGCTGAATACACAGCGACTGCATAGCAATGATGAAGCAACCGTTCTCAGTTCTATAGCATTATTATGGTGGTAAATGTCACTCACACTTCAGAAAATGTAAAAATCAAGTTTGCATTCAAATCTAATATTTGCCCGCCAAATAATTATTTTAGTTGTTGAATATGTTTTTGCCACTCGGTCAGTGAATTTAAAGAGAATATTAAACCAACATTGTTGGATTAAACCAACAGGATATTTTCTACAGGTATTTAGTCATGGATTCTTTCATAGGATTGTGATCAATTCTAGCCTCCCACTCCGAGGGTTGCCTGGGCATCTTATTTGGGCAAATGAAAGTAGGATTAAACAGAAAAGGTTTTATTTTTAGAAGTGTTTTATTTCACAGCCCGAGGATGCAGTGAAAACAAAGCGATCTATTTTTGGCCATAAGAGTCTCAATAACTTGTTCTTTGGTTCTCATTTAGTTGCATAAGTTTTACATCATGTGCCACCCACTGATAAGAAGATACTTTGGTTAGTTCACCAGGGAGGGAAGGGCAGGTCAAGTTAGTATAAATTGACACTCCAAAGACCCTGTGTGATATACACAGTACATTGTGTGCCCACTTTAACATTACCACCTACACTGAAAGCACAGGGTTCTTGAACTCGCTAACTGGGGCAATGATTGTTGAATTCACAGTGAGTTGAACTTATAAATCAGTTTCGCTTTGATTAAGGCTTTGAAATGAAAGACACTGTCAAGATACATGACGGTATATGAAAACTAGATAAATTAAACTTTGATAAGTGCACATTTTACCAGTCATGCTTTCTTTTTGCAAGGTTATATTAGAGAGCAGAAAAGATCATTTCAGTTTTTTATGGTGTTGGGAGTAAAACAGCAGTTTCCTCTCTTTCTAATGGTTGCAAAAATAACCAAATGGTCAGCGTTTCCATGTTGCACACTTTTGGGGCTTGAATGTGCCGTGCGAGCAACGGCCATTAAGATGAATAGGAACGCTAACAGTTTCGGGTATATTAGACATCCGTGGCTGGGACAATCACAGCCATCACACCCTGCTTCACAGCATGAAGAAGACAATACAAAGGTCCAGCAATAGCACACTAATGGGTAAGTCATTGTAGGCTATTGCTTTGCCTGAAATAATTTATTTGAGACAGCACTTTATTTCTACACAGCTTTTTATGTGGGCAATCGAGCAAAAGGTGCCTGTCAAAATGTACTTAGACACAAAAATGCTTTTACTGTCATTAAAGAAAACCACTTTATTATCGTACGAGAATGAACAGATAGAGGCAGATGCATTGGTCCTGATCTGATTATATAAATCATGGCGTTTATTCACACACGTGTCCCCGAGGAAACACTCAACATGAATACATCCGCATTCATATATCACGGTGGCAGGATGAATAAAATGGAAAAATATGCCCAATGCCAATAAATCACTGCTTAGTTTACTTTGCCCTGCCGGTTTGGAGAATTCACTGCCTTTCTGCTTGGAATTGAGAATGACCGTCCCAGCAACTCTCCAAAAGTGCTAGTTGGTGTGAGGAAGAAAAGAGGCCAAAATCTTGATGGATTTTATTCCTGCCAATGTTAAACCTTAAGTGTTAACCCTAGGATCTGACATCTTTATTATAAAAATCATCCTTAACATTGAAACATCAGGTTGTTATGCCATGACTTTTTGACTGTTTGGTTAACATGCCATGACTTATGAGAAGTGATCATAAACAAAATATCAATTTGATACAATTGATCACACAACCACATAAATGCATAAATATTTTTAGTTTTATTGTATTTTTCTACGTTTTTTTTTTGGAGTTAAACTCACCCCAACAGAATCAAGATAACTATATTGGATAAAGAGTTTTAGTTATTATTATAACAAAACAAAAAAATATATATCTATTATATTGATGAAGAAAAAGCTGTTGATTCAAAAACTATATTGGGAACTTTAAATACATAAACCTTAAATAAAAAAATAAGCTAAAACCAATGGTTGTAAAAAAAGTAGTCAGTGAATGTGCACTCATTGGTGCATAAATTACATAAATATAATTTTGGGTTATGGATGTTGTAGCCTTGGATACAACACTTTTTTAAAAATGTTCTTTAGTTGTTGCATCAACTTTTCATAATAAATATGCATTAAAACATCAATATGGCATTGGGTGCAGAACGTGATTGACTGAATAATGTCTGGCTCCTGATTTGCTTTGCTTATTAGTTAAAAAATTCACCCTTTGAAGAAAAAATAAACTTATTTATTCTGTTATAATATAGGTGTGTGTGTGTGTGTGTGTGTGTGAGTGTGAGTGTGTGTGTGTGTGTGTGTGTGTGTGTGTTGCTCACACAATGCTTCCGTAAAGCTTCAAACTTGCAATATAATCAAAAAGTTGTATTGGCTACGTTTATGATTATTTTATGGTGCTTTTGGGCCCCTTTTGATGTTTGAACACTTCAGTCCCCTTTCATTTTAATTGCATGTAAAAGAGCAATCAGCATGGTCTTGGTCGAAATTTTGCTAATACAACATCAGAACGAGTCACGGTAATAACCATGTTTTGGGTGAAAAACTATTCCTTTAAATCTTTTATCAGTTGTTTTTTAACTCCGGCTTCTTGCCTACTCGATGAGCTGCATAAGAGTATCAGGAGTGTGCTCCCAGCTGGTGAGATAAAGGACGCCTGCAATATATGATTGGCAATGATAGGACTTTTGAAAGGAACATACTCTGCTTTTGAATTATTGAGCAGTACATTCAAGGAACGCCCGTGCTGATTACTACACCTCAAAGAGCCATAATGAAGCCATTCCCACAAGGACATGAATTTGATACATCTAAAATGTCAATATCAAACCAGGAAGACATATGGAAATAGACAACCTTATAATGTCCTTTAGTCTATAGAGACCCAGAAATCTCTCCATTTGGCAGAATGCAAATCCCATTAGAGAGACATTATATTTAGATGTGCATTGTGTCATTGTATCCTCCCTGCTGAGTATATACTTACCTTAAGTTGCTGTGGTAGGCTGTTCTTCAGTTAGAAAGCAGTTAGACCTTCAAGATGTCCATAACCTTTGCATTTAGACTAGAGAAAAGGAATAACAATATACGATGTGCAATATAGTAATATTCTAATAATGAAATACTGGTAAAAAAGAAAAAAAAAAACTGAATTATCTCGCTTTCTTTGAAAACACAATATGGGAACAATCTTTTCATTTGCTGTCATGGTCTTGCTGTGAGGTTGTATTACCGGTAAAAAAAAAAAAAAAAAAAAAAAAAAAAAGGCCACATGATGCTTTGAGATACCCAGTACCAGTTTAAAACACATTTGAATTGAGAACCACTGAAGGCAAATTGGCTCAATCTGCAAATATATTCTAGTCAGGTACTAAAATATCTGGTAACAATTTTAGGATAGGAACAAATCGCACTAATAAATAGGTGTATTGCAGGCCCTGATTAGCATAGGGTGTTTATTAGTGTTATAAGCACCTATTTGACATGATCATAATTCGCCATCCTAATCCACCCAATACCTAAGTTAAAAACTACTACTAACTATTACTAAGCAGCAAAATTATTACATTGAGGCAAAAGTCCATAGTTGATGGTTTGGTATAGAGAGATGAACTTAAAAGAAAAATGTGGCAAAAAATTTTCCATATAATGATATGTCTATGTATATATAAAATTTTATATAAAAGATATATAAAAAAAGTAATATAAAATTTTCAATATATATCATTATATATATATATATCTTTAATATCTATATAGATATGGAAAAGTATATATATACCATTTCAAATTTAGAATATATAATAATAAATTAAATAATTTATATAATTAATTTTTAAATAAATTAATTCAAACTGTATATATCTATATGATGTTGTATATATATATAAAATTCCTGGACAGGGTTTTATATGGCATTTTAATATCAAGTGAATTCAGCAGTTTTTGTTTTGCAAAATATTCTCTTCTTCAGAGGCAAAAGTATTATGCAATTATTTTTAGACTTCAAACTTCAATAACTGTGGCAACCAACAAACATCATTAAGTAAAAACGATGAGCTCTTAAAATCACCACACAACAGTGACAACAACAGCAGCATGAATAAAGTCAGTAAACAGCCAAACAATAATCCTCAATGGTAACTGCATAATTTATTCATGCATGTTGGGAGCTTCCAAAACTTGAAACAAATCTGCAACATTCTCTAATATGCCTACCATAGTTTAAAAAAAAAGAAAAAAACTGAGACAATGTTTAGGGGAATATTGTTGGTCTAACATGGTTTCATGTGGATTCAAAGTCATTTGTTTGATATGTGACTAAAAAGCACAATTCTTTATGTTACAGTGTAATGAGGAACTTCCTTTTCAAAAACATTTTTATTGTAAACAATGTGAAACAAATAATTTGGCTGTTTTATATTTACTTTATTTTGTTACTTATTACATTTACATTATTGCTTTCAATAAAGAACACGGTCTGAAAATAATTTTAGCTCTGAGATGCATCCTTAAGAGACTACTGACCGTGTGCCAGAGCTTTTGATGGAAGAGTTTCTTTCCAGCTCTATTATTTTCTTTGCCAAACAGCAACACATGCATTGCTGCTTATTAATGCAATCTGCAGAACATTTTGTATTCAAATCAGATCAAACAGAAAACAAGCAGGTTTGCGAAAGAACTCTAAGCATGGCCGCTAACACCAGCAATATTACAAACATTAACATTATGTCAGTGCATTTACATTACTGTTAATGCATTTAGCATTGCGTGAAATTCTAATGGTTCTAATGGCAACCCTTAAATGGCACTCCTAAAAAAAATATTATACAAAAATTAAAACTAAGAATAATTAGTTTAAAACTTTACATTTTCATTAATGGAATTCTGAAAATGTTAATAGATGTTAATAGTTTAATGGATGCATAAAAATAAACTTTCATCCTGCCAATCTGGGTCATAAGCAACGATCTGTTTATTTGCCTGCCTTTCTGTTTTAATTGATCTATTTTTAACATGTGTTAATCTTTTATTTGATCATTTTTAGCATCCCTTTCTCTTTCCTCACATTGTCAGTGTTAATCAATAAAAAGTGTTCAGTTTATAGCTCACAATGCTAAATAATGCAATGACTCTTTAGTTAATTCATGTTTAAAGTTTTTAATTAGCAGACAATCAGTGGCCATTGTGTAATAAATGTCAGTGCCGATGTACTTACAATGTAGAATGAGACATTTTTGAGAAATGGACTGTCATGTTAACACAATCCTCAAGCAAAACAAGATATGGTCTTAAGGTAAAAATCTAGAATGTGAAGCCTAATGTGAACTCCTAAGACAAAAAAATGAGTGATTTGAGAACAAACTGAATTTTGCATCACTTAGTCTCCCAAACCTAACATACCATGACTTAGTTGTGTAAGTAACTTTGCTTTTGAATCACAGAGGACTGACTTGCCTATTAACCCAAAGCCATTCTTTAATCAGTACAAAATGCCTTTAGAAGGAGATCGTTAGTTCCGATTTCAAACTGGATTATCATATAACTGCCTGTATAATTGGATTTATCATTGTAGGTCTGCTTTGTATGATTGATAGATCTGAGGAAAGCACTGTGATTCAAGGTCAGCATGCAGACTTGACCAGTCTCAGGGCTGTTAGTGATATAACAGCAGCGGTCAGATAGGGAAACTGGTTTACTGTAACAATTCTGCAACCATCTAGCTTTGGACTTGACATTTTCTGTAAAAACATGCAGTCAATACAGATTTGTTTTCCACCTTCAGTATGTACAGTTGTAGTTCTAATTGTAGTCATGCTGTCAGTTAAATAAGTATTAATTTGTTTGTTTGTTCCATTCACTTCTGAAATGTTCAAAGCATATCTAAAATTGTATAGCTACAGAAAATTGTTCTACCAGTCTTTTATAGGGCACGTCGACTCTAATGACATCAATTTTGCAACACCTCCCTTGTACCCAGAATCCTACATGTGATATCCGAACGCGCACTGTCTAGACTGAATGTTATCAGGAGCTACCCACCACCTGTCTGCCTCTGATCCTAGTCAGGTCTGCAGTGTAAATAATTCATGTGCAAAGTTATAATTTCTGTCATTGGCTCTTGTATGCAAATAGCCCAGACCCTCTGGCTCATTGCTCGAACAAACCCCTAGCGTAGTGTAATGAATGCGACGGGAACTTGTTAATTGCATGTAGTATTTCCATTTTTTGTGGAGAATCAATTGACTCCATAGGCATGAAGGTGGAGGAAAGACAGCTTTGAAGTAAAATAAAACCAGCTGAGGACCTATTTTTGTATCCTGACTCCTCGCTCTCTCTCTCTCTCTCTCTCAATTTTCAATTTAAGAGTGCTTTACTGGCATGACAAAAAATATACATTTGTATTGCCAAAGCAATTGCAGCTGGACTGCTTACAAATAGTGCACATATGTATTAACAGAAAGAAAAAGAATAATAATATATAAAAAGTATTAAACAATATTACACTGTAAATACATTTACTACAAGTTAAATGACACTGTAAAATAAAATCCAGTATTTTTGCTACAAAATACAATTACAGTAAGTTACGAGCGAACTGCTGCCAGTTAGATACTGTAATTTCTACAGGAAGTTTTTTTTTTTACAGTGTAGATATGAATTTAACGTTTATTTTAATAAAAATCTAAAAGGTGTGCATTATAACTGACACCTACATGAGCACTTTACAGTTGGTTTTATGACTGTGAGTCATTCTCCTCAAATGCTATTGAGCTTTAAATTATGATATATCTTTTGTGTTTGAGCCCATTCGGTAGTGAAATAAACAACATATTTATATATGATTTGACAGTTTATTTTAATAAATATCACAAATCTAAAAGGTGTGCATTATAACTGAGAACTACATGAACTCTTCACAGATGGTTGTGTTACTGTAAGTAATTTTCCTCAAATGCTATTGATGTCAGAAAAGTGTAAATTTGCGAATATCGCAATTTCGCAATAGTTGCAATTTATTTATAATAAACAAGAATACGTGTATTTATACACACATTTATTTATTTATTTGCTTATTTATTTATTTATTTACAGTTCTGGCCCCCCCCGCCCCCCCCCCGGGGCCCGGGTTTGGTCCTCCATAGGATTGGTATTCCACAGTCAAGACTACAACATGTCTTCAAAAGTTGACATTACTTTTAAAATGAGGCAGATTACCTTTGGAATGCTAATTGAGCCGGAAGCATTTGGCCTCTGAGTGAATTGATGTCTGTGTAAGCTTGTTCCCAGAGCTCCCTTTCTACAGCCCTCTCCCATGCACATCCCATCCCTAGAGGCAAGAAACTGAACAGAGTCCCTCTCTTCAAACACAGCACGTCGCCTGGCCAACACCGCATCTCCAGGGAGAAGATGAACATGCTGAAAAATCATCTTTCCCAAGCAATGTGTCAGTTATGTGTCTTACACTTAACATGTTTACAATTCATGTCTGACGATGCAAATATTTTGACAGGAGGCACTGTTTTTTAGTAGTACTAAAATGCAATCAGCCCAATGCATGTTGTGTTGTTATGAAATTCAGACCATAAAAGAAACTAGTCTGAAATGTATTGCATAGTAAGGACATATAATGAATTGTGCATTTCAGCAGAATAAAATACCCTGAAAAATAAAGTAATACATTTCCTGATCTCATGAAATCTGTCAAAAAAAGATGATCAGGTGATATTTCAACTCATAACCACAAATAAATCAATAAATAAATAAACAAGCAAACAAGCCATAAGGAGAACTTCTTTAAACAATTATGCCAACCTAAGATTCTGATATATACTATAGCCTTAAAGGGATAGTTCACCCAAAAAATTCTGTCATAAATTACTCTCCCTCATGTCGTTCTAAACCCTACTACCTTTCTGGGCCTTGAACGTGGTAGTTGCATTGCGGTCTATTGAGGGTCAGAAAGCTCTCGGATTTAATCAAAATATCTTAATTTGTGTTCTGAAGATGAACGAAGGTTGTACGGGTTTGAAACAACACGAGGATGATCATTACTGATAGATGTCTTCATTTTGTGAAATAACCTTTAAAAGGGGTCATATGATGCGATTTAAATTTTTGCTTTCTCTTTGGAGTGTTACAAGCTTTGGTGCATAAAGAAGATCTGTAAAGTTGCAAAGTCTAAAGTCTCAAATCCAAAGAGATATTCTTTATAAAAGTTAAGAGTCAGCCACACCTACCTAAAATGGCTCGTTCTAACACGCCCCCCACATACCTACCTCACGATGTGGGAAGTGTTGCCTCACGCCCCCAAAGGTTCACCTGCAAAGACAGAAGGGTAACGTGTAGTCTCACTGTAGTTTTTTTGACCTGCACCATGTCGTGAAGGAGCTGTGGCTTCGTGGTGACAATCAGAAACTACTTTGTTTGTGTCTTCCAAAAGAGGCGATATCCACTTCGTCATGGCTAGGCGATCTGTGCTGGTCGCGGGGGAATACTCAACTTTCATTCACTGTGGACGAAGCGAATCCCAGCCCGGGTGTCCGTCACATGTGATTGCCCGGGTGTGGCGCATATCGTCTTATCCGCCGTGCCTCGTCGTTCTCTACCCTTCGCGGGCGCCGTCAGCTCACTCATCCCGGCCTCGCTCACCTAAGGGCCGGTGTTTCGCCCCTCACGCGTAGTGGCCTCTGTGTTTTCGTTGTGAAAGCGAAACTACTTTTGGCCTTCCAAAAGATGACACGACTACAAATCAGTGGTTAAGTTGTATTTACAACACTGTTCCAGAACAGTTTAACCCAAATATCCAGATGTATGCAGTGCATTTTATGGAGGACTGTTTACTGATCGTGGGAGAGTAACGTTAGACTAAAATGCCGGCTGTTCTGACTCACAGACTGTAAGTAAGTTTTCATTTAAAGGATTTGCCACTGCTGATTCAAACGCAAGTTTTGAGCAGTATAGAGTAGCACTTTTTGTTTGTCATTTCTCCAATCACAAAATGCAGACATTGTTTTATGTTATGCGGCGCGATACAACGCAACGTGTAAAAAGACAGTACAAGTAATTATAATCAGTAATTATGTCCCCACTGGACGCAACAACTGCCTCGTTTATAATGGGTTTTAATGTTTTTGTCTCGTTCCTCCTCCATCGTGAACACGCATCAACAGTAGGTATTATGTAACATTCGTCTCCGCTTCAGGTAATGTCGGCGGCCATCACACGCATGTATATCGGCCAATCACAGAACACCTTGCTTTTTTAGAACGATGAGTTTTGTAAAAATTGCCGCGTTTCAGAAAGGCGAGGCATAGATGAGAAACAATAATGTACAATATGTTGAAAATAATGTTTTTTTTTACTTTAAACCGCATAACCACATTTCATTACACCACTTACACAAAATAATGTTCTTTTTAGTCATATGACCCCTTTAATTTCCACTTCCCAATTTACTAATTAGGAACTATTGTTATTTTTTTTAATTGTGGCAATTATTTTAATGGCAGTTTCCTACCTTTAACTGTCCACATTATCATTACTGTGTCAAGACTTACTTATGTAATTTATTCCTAAACTTTTATATATTTTATAAAAAAAACAAAAAAAAAAAAAATAGCATATTTTCGACAACCTATTTACACACCCATACAAATTACACAATACACCAACAAAAAAACCAAACCACCAAAACAAAAAAAAAACATTTTTAAACAATATTTTAAAAATAAATAATTATTTTAGTTGTTTTGTACCTGTACCTATTCACCTCACCACATACCTATATACTGAACATATAATATGCATCAGTATAACGTCACTATACTTACAAATTCGCATTTTCAGAGTTTACACAGAGATGATAACCCGTTCTCAAAAAACTAAAAAACAAACAAAACAAAAAACTTTGAAACCTGTTCACTTTGCATTTTCAGGCTCCCAGATGCTATTGTTGTGTAAATGAATGGCAAAAACGCATAAAATGTTTTCCATTTTGAGTTGAAACCGGTCTTGTGTAAACTCTGTTTCCTGATTCTCTCAGCTGAATGAAGCTTGAATCTTCTGGAACATTGTTTCACACCCATAATCATACTCTGCCAGGTTGAGGTATTCTTCCCGTGATGTTTTGCGTCTGACTGTTTGTTGTTCTAACCAAAACAGAAGAAGTTTTTATGGTTTGGTCACAGCACTAACCACAACATCTGTGTTTTCTCCGTGCCGCTGTTGCCTAAGCGATTTAAACAAGACAAGTGTTTTGCAGCAAAACCCCTCTCTGTTGCATAACTAATTTGACAGTCAGGGAACGGCACATTTTAACATTAGCCGCAGTCTTGTATAGCCACTTCCACTGATGAATAAAACAATATGCAGCTCTTCAGCAGGAGACAGTAAATAATTTCTCATTATGCAATACCAGAGAGAGAAGGAGATGGGAACAGAGAGAGACACGCATAGGTCACAAAGTGAATTTGTCTAAGATAAAAAAGGCCTTGCAGTAACGCCCCAGCAAAAGCTGGCAGCACTTTGAATCTGTTTGTTTGTGCTTGACAGCCAGTGATTAATTATACTACTGAAATCTCCACGGTTAACCTAGTTTTGGCTTTTTTGGAAGAAGAGATGTAAAGAGGCAGAAATGTATATTTTTCTGTCATTGGATGTTTATAAACTAGAAACAGATATCTTGAAGAATTGTGACTCCTATGCTAGGATGTTGTGGTTGGCTGTTGGCATGTTACTAGTGTTGCTAGCTGTTTACTTGCTGGTCAAATTCATAAGAGGGGGTTTACATAAACACAAGATAATGTAAACAGTAATGTAAGCAGTTAGCAGTTAATTTTACAACTAATGGTCAGGGGTTTGTTAAAATCACTAACACTTAGTATAAGTACTAGCAATAGTGATGCTTGATAATTATGAAAAGGCAAAGCATAAAGAATCAAGCATCATGCACTGTACATTGCTGTGATTTTATATGAAATAAGTACGCATATGAATATTTAATAGAAAATCATCATATGAAGAAAATGCCTCTTCTTTTATTCTGTTTGTTTGAGTGCATTAAAAAGTGATATATGATATTCAGGTTTACTACATTTTTCAGCAGCTGGGATGACACACATACCGTGCTTGTGATGTGTCCCTTGAAACTTTTCTAAGAGGACATTTCTTCAATACAAAATTTGCATTTCAGATATAGATCATGTTTTAGTTAAGCTTCATTATAGTGAACTCATTCAACAAACGTTTGAAAATGAAACAGATCCCTACTGAGAAACACATATGCAGAGGTCAAAATAAACTATCAAATGGCGCTTTTTTCCACTGCATGGTACGGTACGGCTCGGTACGGTTCACTTTTGGAGGGTTTCACACTGGGTACAGTACCTGGTACCTGGTACTTTTTTTAGTACCACCTCGGTTGAGGTTCCAAGTGAACCTTACTGTTACCAAAACGTGATGTGTAAACTCTGCTGATCCCGGATTGGCTGGAGAGAATCGTCACAAACCTGCGTCACTGAACTTGCGACACAAACACAACCGCTAGATTTAAATCAGTACATCCAGCGAAGGATCGAACGCAACTGTTATGAACGAGCGCGCCTTTTTTAACAATCAAAAAGTGTCTGTTTCGTTGTCTGTTGTACAGATGTTCCTCTCGTTGATAGCCTAGGAGTGGATCCAGCGAGAGCTTGATGGGGCGTCACGGAATGAAAACGTTTTTGTAGGAGTTGCGGCTATCTAACGACATGTAATACCCGCCCACTCTAAAGCCGAGTACAAACTGCAGTGGAAACGCAAACCGGCCGATCCGTGCCGAGCCCCGAATCCGTACCACGCTAGTGGACGCGCCAAAGAGCCAAAATTTGGGCTCAGGCCAATGGGCTTTCAAATATACTTTTAAAAACCCCTGCCTTTTTTAAGTTTTAACAAAAAAATAATTTTTAAAAGTACCAGGACCAACCTAATCTTATTCCAAAAATGTAGTGCATCTCATTAGCTTCCATAATAAAAAAAAATAAATAAATAAAGAAGACATTAATTTTTTATATTTTATAATGACAAAAAAAAACAATTGTAAAATTTATAGACCGAATGGATATTGTTTTTTTTTTTCTTGGAGGGGTGGGGGGTTGTTAAACTGATTTATAGTAATTATCATCTGTTGTTACAATACAATATCTAATATTCTTGGGCTAATAATTCGGCTGTGTTTTGGGTTATGCTTATGTCATAAATAAACTTATTTCAGATTATTTTCTTGAAAACAAGTTTACTATCTTGCACGCGTTTTATTTTTGCACTAATTTTACTTTTTTACTTTTGGCTAATTTAATCTTGTTTACTCTTATAATACTAATACTCCTAACAACAACACAATAAAATAAAATAAGAAGTAATAAACTAATAATCTACTATAATAGTAATATATAATATAATAATACTAAACTAATTACTAAGAATATAATAACTAATACTAATACTAATATAACGTAATATATAACTCTATTTCACTATCACAACTTATGCTTAAATGAACTTATTTTAGTCTTGTCGTATGGACCAAAACTAATTGCATGGAAAAGTTAATTTGACTTACTTTTTTTGGAGTGTACTTTTGCTTAACATGCCTCAGTTTAAACAATATGCATGTTCATTTCCTCAAAAAATTGTCTCTCAAAATATGTTTTTCCTTTCTTCCACAAGGCCTGTGAAGTGTTTTGAGCTTGAAAGGCAGAAGCAGGAACAATGGCTATCTAAATGAGAGCAAACAGTTTAAAGCTAACCAACACTGGCCTTTAACTGACTGTCTGCTATCCAAGTCATTGCCAGGTGGTTCAATATAATAAGCCATTTGACAGCCAAGACAATTTCCCCCCAGTGGCGGCTGCTGATGGCTGAACTCTTTAATTGTCACACAGCTGTCATTTTTCAGCTATGTTTTGCTTCTCAGGCAGAGGAGGACTGTAAGGAAGAGCTGAGTATAAGGTGTTACTGGGTGAATTGCCAAGGAGCTTTTGCATCTTGAAACCTTTTTTTAAACCTTGACGAATGACTTTGTTTCATGCAATGCACAACTAAATGTATTTTTATTTTATCATCACTACTGCGGGGCGAATCATCAGGCCGTCAGCTGGTTTAATTATTTATTTATTTATTTTTAGAAGCACAAATTCTCACATTTGCATTATTCATCTTCTCGTTCCAAAGTTGGTTCCCAAGGTAACTGAGCTGGCTGAGGTGAACCTGTCAACTCCAAGTTTAAGGTTAAAATATGCTCGGGACTCTTTTAAAGTCTGGACTTCTTTCTTGAAGCTTCAATATTGATCCCGTCAGCATGTGAAGAGGGGCTGAATGAGGCCGTACACGGGGTGTTTTTTCTCCACAGACAACTACAAAGACTGTATCTTTTAGAGTCAACAGCTCCAAACGGTGGTGCTGCTGCTCAGTGGATCTGCTCCTTGATGATGCAATTTCATGTTAGTCCTGAGTCAAGATGAGATGTTTCATTCCAGAAGTGTCATGTGGTTTCAAGTGTCCACAACACACCACACACACAGTATAATATATATTATTATATATAATATAATATATATCTATATATTGCTTAAGTACCGACTACTGCTTTTTTTCTGCAGTCTGTTTCTGAACATGAAGACAAATAAATATTATAGGCCTCAATCAAGCCACAAGCTTTGAGAAGAATTGCAATAATTCAAACTTGGATTTTAACAACAAATGTATGAAAATGTTTAGAAAAAAAAAAGTATAGGTAGATCGTCCCATAAAGCATTGAGAAGCATTGCCATTTTTGTTCATCTTCAAAACACAAATTAAAACATTTGTAGTTACTGTACGTTTTCTGTCTCTCAATTGAAAGTCTACTCAACCAAACCATTGAAGATCATAAGGTCAAGATTAGTTTAGAGCCTATATTACTTTTGTATCTTCAATGTGCACGTATTTGTTAATTTAATATTTCATTGTACTGTATTTCAAAAATTGGTAAAAGTATAATTTTTATCCTGTAGTGTGCTCTTTGATATTACATTGAAGGAGGATTTATTTACTAAACTGGAACTTCATAATTACAAATTTTTAATTAAACAATATTTGGCATACATGTTTCAACAGAAATGACAATAAAGTATATTTTATTTTATATATAATGTACAGTTTTCAGCACTGTGCTTGTTCAAGCACTGTCAAGCTAAAACTGAATTTGCTATACATTTAATATGGTAATATATTATATGATATATTTAATTGTAAATAAGTGTCTAAAACCATTAGATTCAAATTACATTTGTTGTAAGTATTTTTAAAAGCATAGTATTTCCATAAAAAGTAGCTTACTTGTTTAGAAGTTTTCTAAAGTGTACTTATTTTTTACAGGGTACTCCATCAAAAGATCCAGTAACATCTCCTATTTGGGTAAATCTTGCTTTTCCTCTTACAGTTCTACATGTTTCTGGATCACCATCCTTGTTGGTTTACAACATTTGAATTAGCCAAACAGATTTTAAGCTTAGGTTAACTTTTTAGTTAGGCTTCAGGGCATGAGCAACATTAATTTCTCTATGATTCCAAGGTTAAAGTGAGGGCTTTCATTGTTTGGTGATAATGTTCGTACTGCACCAACAGATGATGTTTGTATCCTACTGGGGTAAATCACATTGTGCAGCATATATTGTGAAACTAAAGGTGATTTTCTGTTCATGAGCTGTTTCAACACATTTGCTTCTTGCTTCAGGTAGAAGGTTTAATGTAACAAATTCAACTCTGTAGCATCAAGGAATGGAAGTAAATAGCTCTGGGCTCCTGTCAGTTTGCCAAGATGATCTAACAGTACAGTGAAAACAGAAATATACACTCACTTTAGGACATTTTCTGCTAAACCAACTTAATTATGAAACTTTTTAATTTTCAGAGATGATGTTCAGATTGATCCCTCTTCCTCAAAGGGTATAATAAATGAAAAGTAACATCATTTCCCAAAGCTCTCTTGACTTTTGATTATACTGGGCATATGGTTGATGAATAAATCCCAAAAGTGAGTTTGCATACTATTGTTAGCATCTAATTTCTTCATTTGCTATGCTTACCACATATACAGCGCTTTAATTAACCACTTCCTTTACTATAATGAGCTCATTATACCACATGATTAATTAAACCATGAACCGATGCTTTAACATAGATGCATCAATGAAAAACCCCTTAGTTACGTGCAAAGATAAAATCAACAACCTACAAAAACACTCATGCAAGACCACAGGATGCAATTAAGAGGTTTAAAATTTGTCTTACTGGACGTATTGAACAATGCCCTCACAGGCTAGAGTTTTTACCTCATTACTTCAACCAAGAGGGTTTTAACATCAAAGCTAATGGGGATGTTTACATGCTAAAAAGGAAACTAAGATACAATTTGGGTCTTAACCCTAATTACATACTTACCTGCAAAAGCAGCGATTGAAATAATAAGCCAGCTGTGTTGGTTTCACCAGTAGAGACCTTTCTCAGTTGAGCCTATTTCTCAATAGTTAATTCTCATAAGCCAATATAATGCTGCTTTAACCCCATGAGAGAATGAATGATTGGGTTTATTGATTTGCCATTTTAGTCCCTGGACTGAACGTGCTGCTGTTGTCCTATCTTGCTATTTCGGTTGAGTTTATTCAATTTACACATTTAATTTGTCAAGGTTTTTCAAAAAGAGATACGGTTGATGTTGTATTTTCTTAGCATGAATCTCTCCCCGAGGGTGCTTTTTATAGTCACCAGTAGCGTTTTAAAATATTAGCATCCCTCAAGTGTACATATGGTGAAGTGTTTGTTCGATCAAGCATGCACTTCTTCAAAAATTGTGCAGTTTCGGTCAGATTATCCTCAAACGATTGATCACACTCCTTTGGAGTGACAGTGTTTCTTAGGTCATGTGCCCAACCGACTTGAAAGAGCCCAAACTTTTAGCCTGCTTGCAAACTGGGTCACTGATGTACCCCAGGCTCAGTTTGGAGGAAGTCCTGTGCCCAGAGTGCAAGTCTCCATTTCCATGCCCAAGTCACAACTGACCAGACTGGTGTCTCATAATGCAATAATGTTTGTGTGACAGTAAGGAACAGAGCAGAAGGACGGATATGCGTTGTGACACGCATGCCTAAGCCGTTGCCCCGAGGCATGGCGCTGCAGCAATTGTGTTTGCGCACAGACGGCCACGCCTCGCCATGTGCCCAGACTTCAGTCAGTGAGAGAACAGCTGTTGCCAGAGGAGCATCGGTTGGAGGAGCTTGCGCACTGGCACAATGTGTCTGACTGGCAGTGGGTGAGTGGTCCAGGCACACAGCACAAACAGACCGGCCCAAAGTTTGGCAGACATTTTGTGTTTATCTCCATTTAAAAACCGGGAGTCGCCCAATTGGCGAGACTGCCCGGATGTAGCATGCAGCGGCACAGAAGGGCCTGAGCAATATTTCATAACTGTCCTACTGAAAAATAAAAGGGATGACTCTTCTTTGCTTTTTCATCTCTTTCACTGTCACCAAGTGTATTCCTCTCTTTGTGCTCTAGCTAGGTTTTGCTTTGCACTGTTCATTGTACACTCATAATGTGGCATCTACAGTATGTGAATGGGCAGATCACATGTAATTTTAGATTAAAGTCCATATTTAATTTCTCATGTTTTCTTTATTTGGCTGGACAACAATTATCATATATATATTGGTAATTTTGCTAATCAGAGTCTTAACAGAAAGTATAAAAAATATATATTTTTTAAGCTTCTAAATTGGAAGAAGAAGAGATTTACATCCTTAAACTAATTACAGTTATGTAATGTTTAATGTAATGTTATGTGGACCTACTGCCACAGTCCTGTGGTGTGATGCCTCCACAAGTATTAATAAGCAAAATATAATTAAAGTCTATTTTTGTGGATGTAGAATGTGGGTCTAAATGTTGGAAACAAAGTGTCAAAAACAGCAGGCTCACTGGAAAAACGTCTGCAGTTCTAAAGTTTAGTTTTAAAATAACGTACCACCTACACTAAAAGTAACCAATACTGAGATGAAAACACATTTACTTTTAAGCAACTATGCCATTTCGCCTGGCCTCTACAAATCTTTGAGCTCTTTTATCGTGGCTTGTGTTTCACCAGACTCATGCCTAAGCACTCCGGATAGCATGCAATGGTGTACAAGGTGAGCTACTGAGCAAGTTTACACGAGAAAGCCATACATATGGAGCTAGTTATGTGATGCAAACATCAAAATGTATGCATGTATTTATTTATTTTTCAATGCATAAAATGTACTGCAGTTTCCAGCTAAGACAGTAAAACACCAACAATTTATTTTCACACAAGTTATGAGAGAATTACAGGGACAGATTATCGATTAATACGATTTACTTGTACTTTTTTTACTTGCACAATACTCTTTTATGACCTCAAAACACTTTTACCATAGTTCATGATTTGTAAACAAATACATTTGACATTAACATCACAGAACCAGCTCTATATGTATGGTTATTCAAGCGTAGTGAACTTGCTTGGTAACATACAAGGAATAGCAATACATGGAGCACTCGAGTCCTGAGAAACACGGGTCACAACACTCAATAAAAGAGGTCAAACACTTGTAAAATGCTTCAGAAAATGTGTTTTTATCTCACGTTTGCTTTTGTTAACACTTATCGGTTAGGTTTAGTGTAGGTGGTATGTTATTTTCAAATGTGATAGAGCATTAACCTTTTAGTGCCACTCACCTGACATTTCATTTCCAAACTGCTGCAATATATACAACGACCAATGTAATAAAACATTGCCAGATTCAAGTTTATCTGTTTCTGCTAAAACTGAACACACTCTTAGTGCCAGTCACTGGGCATTTCACTTAGAAAGTGTTTCGTGAAATCTGCAAGAAGCAACATAATATAAGTTTGCAGATATGCCACCACAGACACTTTTTTTTCCAATAAGCCTGGTTTAAAAAGTTATTTGTCAGGAATTTGAAGAGATGTAGTGATTGCGTGTAGCTAATTTGTCCGAAGATTAACTATAATCTTATTAATAGTAATAATTATGATAACAATAATAATAAAGCATTGATTTTTCAATGATTTGATGACAGCACTCAATATTTGACAAGCTTACTGTAGTAGAATCCTGCACTGTGACAGTCTCATGCTATCACCAACTTCACTGATTACATTTTTTAAATCAACAAGAGAAAGAGAGAGAGAGAGATAGAGAAGCGCACAACAATAAGCACATGCAAGCAAAATTAGCCCCAAAAATTTAATCCCATCTAATCATAAAGATACAAAAAACGGCAATTACATTCTGGAAACATCTGAAGCTGAGTGACCCCCAATCATATCATTATAAAGCCCTGCAATACCAAGAGATGAGCAAAGAAAGCAAGCCCCTCCATCAGCTGATCCAGAGCTTCAGTCCTGATACTTCACTAACATCTACTGCTGCTCTGAATCACAACATCAGAATCAGTCAGATTACTGCACAAATCAAACAGAACTACATCACTCACTGGCAAAACCAAACACAACAGCAGAGTAAAGTGCAATGCTATCTGACCCTAAAGAGAGAGTACAGTATGGCAGCGTATCTGTACACAGTGTCAGATAAGAAACTGAGAAGCACGTTGACCAGATACAGACTCAGCGAACACAAGCTGATGATAGAGACGGGCAGACACAGAAAAACATGGCTGCCACCGGAGCAGAGACTGTGTTCACACTGTGATCTGAATCAGATGGAAACAGAACTGCACTGTACAGAATGCCCCAAATACACAGATATGTGTTCTATGATAAAGTACAGCAGATCCATCAGACATTTAAAACTCTTTCAAACCAGGAGAAACTACCGTATCTGTTAGGAGAACAGAAGAACTGCCGAGTGTTTGCTGCTCAATATGTGTCTGCCTTTCACCACAGAAGAGAAAACACTCACCCTGCCCTGATCTGATGTTTCCAGCACATGTAGATTATATTATGCCAAATAACTGTATTATATTACTTAGATGTATATTTTGCTTCTGTAAATATGTGTAATCCCTTATTTTATTTTTATTTCTAGTTTATATACTTACATTCATTCTGCACTACATGCTTAACTGTAAAATATTTTATTATTGTATTAATTTTTTTGGTCCTTTCTTGAGTAATGCGTTTTAAAACAATAGAAAATATACTGTTATACTTTAAAGTTTACTGTAATTGGTTTGCTTCCCTTTTCATTTACTGTAAAACTATATGCACAAATTGTAAAATTAGCAGTCCCATTAAATAACAATGGGGGAAAAAAACAATGACAACTGTGTAACTTCATATTTTAAATTTTCCCAATGCCCTCCCCCAACCCAAACCTGAAACTTTACATTAAAGAACTATAATACATTAGACAATATACAGAGTTTAAAACTATTTACATAGGCAGCACTTCCAGTCAACCTTTTGAGCCCTCTTGAACTGGCTGTCTGTCATTGGAAGGCACATGAAACCACCTCCTGCATTGATGGCATTCGATCTGAAAAAAGAAAGAAAGATAATAATCTAATAAAATTGCTTAGTAATCAATTATTCTTTTCAACTCAGTTCAATTCATATTGCTTTATTGGCATGACGTCCTGAAAATAAGAGTAGAATACTTGCAGCTGTGGTTGCTGCCAGTAATGAACTGTTAATTTACAGTTCTCTACAGTTGATTCACATCTCTCTTTTTTTTCTTTTTCTTTTTTTTTACAGCAAACTGCTGCCAGTTAGTTTTTTTACAGTGTGGATATGAATTTACAGCTTATTTAATAAATATCAAAAATCTAAAAGGTTTGCATTATAACTGAGAACTACATGTTACTGTAAGTAATTTTGCTCAAATGCTATTGAAGTTAGAAAAGTGTATACCAATGTCGTATGTAACTTTAGAGACGGTCCCTAGATTTGCGAATATCAAATGCCGGGAAATGACACCTCTGGCCATTCCGTTGGGTCGTTTGTAGAGTCACAGATACTGTACGGACAATACAGCTCAGTTTGTCTATGTATCTTGCTCTGTTGAACGGCAAAAGTGACTTTACTAGGCTATACTGGATTTACACCATGCATGTCCTGTCAGCAAGAAAGCCGCGCACCCAGCTATCACAAGACCCGACCAAGTCCATGGTTGACACCCTCTCATTAGCATGCTGTGCAGAGGAAAAATAAATGAAGAAATAAATGAGTGATTAAAAGAAAACAGTTAGGATGAGTTTAGCATTTCCTTAAACATTTTCCATTTGGCCACCAATTTATTTTATTTATTTGCCGATATTTCATCACACGTTTAATTGTTTAATTATATATGTATTTAAACAAGAATACATGTATTTACACATATTTATTTATTTGCGTATTTATTTGTTTATACACATCTATTTATTTACTTGTGTATTTATTTATTTTTAATTTCTGCAGGTTTGGTCCTCCATACTTTGGCATTCCATATTGACTGCTTGTAATATGACAAGAAAAGTGAGTCTTTTATTAGATGTTTTGCACCTGAAACAGTCACACATTAATATATTGCATTTCTTCCATTACGTTAAGCAGGGTGTTCTTGCTACCGCACCTTTAAGACTGCATTTTGTCAGTGGTTAAGATTTGCTGACATCTGTTTACCAGCGTACTTCACATAGTTGTTACATAGGGCAAGATGAATGCTGAAAAGGCCTTGATATGTAACTGTACCAAACCATTTCTGAATGGCCTGTTTTCAGACTTTAGTTTTCAATGATACAGTAATGCATTTAAAGAAATTACAATATGTCTACACTCCCAGTCAAAAAGTTTGGAATAATTGAGATGTTTTAATATTTTGAAAAATAAATATCTAATGCTTACCAAGGCTGCATTCTTTTGATATACAGATAAACTGTAATATTGTGAAGTATTAATTTAGCATAACTGTTTCATTTTTAATTATATTTTAAAACAACGATGCAGTACCATTCAGCAGTTTAGGGTAAGTACATAGAGTAAATAAGATTAGATGGATAGATATTGGATGGATGGATGGATTATAATTGAAAACCAATAAATTAGCATATTAGAATGCTTTATAAATGATCATGTGACAATGAAGACCTCCTAATGGCTGTGAAAATTCAGCTTTGCATCACATGCAGAAATTATATTTCAAAGGGGTCCTATTATGCTTTTTCACTTTTTCAACTTTAGTTAGTCTGTAATGTTGCTGTTTGAGCATAAAAAAGATCTGCAAAGTTACAAAGTTCAAAGTCCACTTCAAAAGGAGATATTTTATTAAACAAATCACTTTTCAAAAACTACAACAAACAGCTCGTTTGGACTAACAACGCATATTTTCCGGGATTTGTGATATCTCAAATACCGACGAATGGGACGAGACCCTGGTTGAGCTGCACTGGAGACGGTAACCATGTTATCACTATGTCGGAGACACGCTAGCTTTTTCCCAAGGCAGACGAACTTAGAGTGGTTACAATCATCCGGGTTTAAATCACGCTCAAATTGATTTGATTTTGACGCAATATTTACACTGAAGCTCGCAGGAGGCTATGGTAAGGGACATGACATTTTCCCAACCAGGCGCCGAGTGCTGCCAAATCACAACACACACTGGCCCAGCTAAACAATCACAACACACATTTCGTTTCATAAGGTGGGCGGGGGCGGGGCCTTCATTTGATACAGAAAAAAACTATTCGATAACCGAAGGGTCGAGCCGTTTGTGCCAGGCTGGGGAGAAAGGTTTTTTAATAATGTAAATTATGTGAAAAAGAATGTGTTTTTTTTTTTTTTTTGTTTTTTTTTCTTTTTCGAACAACCTAGTATGAGAGCCTGTTCTATTACACCCCCAAAACAAAATCAAGACACTGTAAAAGAGCATAATAGGACCCATTTAAAACAAGAGTATTCAACACGTAAAATATTATTAAATGTAATAATAAGTTATGTATTAAATTTTTATAAAAAAAATCAAAGATAAAATATTGACTAAGGGATAAAAAATCAACAGAAAGAACGTTAATAATAAAAAATTTTAAAAATAGTATTTCTGACACCGCGGTAGCTACATAGAAGACAATAAAAAAAAAAAAAAAAAGAAAAAAAAAAATAAAAATTTGAAATATTTTAAATGTAAGACCAAGGCTTGTTTTATGCAACCATGAATATGTTTATTGAATGAGCATCGATGCCAAAAAGGACATAGAGCAACAAGCCTCAGATGAGATAACATAAACAAAGTGGAAATTATATACACAAACTCACAAACCGAAAAAACAGCCACACAAAAATAACAAACCAACACTCAAAACCAAAACCACCTCACAAATCAGTTTTTACTCAAAGTCACCAACTTCCTGTAGCTCACAAAGACTAGAAGCAGGTACGCAACTAACAAACCCCGATATTTTTTCCAGTAATCATATAAAATGTATAACACTGCTTTAGGAGGGGTACGCTCATCAGTGCATAACTTCAAAAGTTTAATTTTAATGTTTATATTAGCACCACTGCCACATTTCTAAAAAATACTGCACTCTACCCACCTGGGTTTCCCAGGGCAGGCTTACGTACTTAAAGTGGATTTTAGAGGGATCTTTTAAGAAACCGTGATGATATCTGCAATGAATTTTGTCTATCCCAATCCTCCTCGCCAACGTGTTTTTAAACATACAGGTGTGTTGTGGTACGATAAAAACTTCGGGAATATTAGCAAGCACACTAAAGCATATTGTTCGCCAATATTTCATGCCGGCATACCTACTTTTCAGGCAAACCTAGTAAAATAGCTAAGATACATCGTAGATGAACGGCTTTGTGGCCTTCCCTCTTATTGTGCTGCTTACTCTATATTTGTGTGCTACTCCCTAGGCTCTATCCGTTGTGTGGCTCCTTTTTCCTGTATTTTTAACTCCTTGATTGACCTTGCTCGCTTCCTGCTTCTCCAGCACAATCTATAAAACAAGATTTAATGTATGGTCACAGGTTCACACAAAATACAAAGTACTGCCTGAGATCGCAACAAAACTGTGTTAGGGTGGCAATTAGGAGCACTTTTAAAAGAGTCTTTGAACCCAATTCATCTATTTAATGGGACACATAATTCAAAAAGTATAGCTTTCCAAGGACGAAGGCCTGTGATAATGGCCATGAATGTTTAATTGTCTTTATAAAAGTTGGAATTGTGTTGTAATGTCTGTAACCCTGTGCTTTTTGTCTCTTTGAAATACCTGCATTCAACTGCTACAAATGAAAGTAAAAAAAATTATTATTTATTAAATATTTAAAATTATTCTTGTTTTAATATTCATGTATATAGTCCTATATAACATGATTGATTGAATGATTGATTTTTTTTTTTTTCAGATTTTTACAATGATTTTGTAAAAGAGATAATACCAATAAAAAAAATAATTAAAAAATAATAAATCCAATGGTTTGTGTTTGGGTATGGATGTACCCGGTATGTATGGAGTACCATAAAGTGTCAAAAATTTTTTATAAAATGATCTATGAAGTTGTTTAGTGTCAAAGTTTTTTTTTTAAATAGATTTCGCATTTAATCTTCATCTCACACAGTTTTAGGGACTGCATTTGTGATAAGTATGGCCTGCTATGAACCATTGCAGCTGTAAATTTTTTTTATAAAAAATATGATACAAAAATCTTAAAAAAAAATACATCAAAACAAATCGTTTAAGCTGAAAGTGAATATTTATGCAATGGAACATAACTAATGAATTGTGAATATGCACAATTCTGAATTCCTTTTGCTTGAAAACTTTTCAGAGTATATTTGTTTATTTGTTTTGTTCCGCATATGTACCATCAAATATCTACAATTCCATATACTTTCTAATATATTTATATATATTATATACCAGTAATACCATGGTACCTAGTAAGTATGGTTAATTTGTAATTAAAATGGTAATAAAACATTTATATTTTCCATTATAGAAATTGCTATCATATATAATAGTGTTAGCAGAAAAGATTATGTTATGACTGTTTTCATAAAATAACAATTCTTGGGTCCAAAAATGACCTGTTTTGCAAATATAGATACCGATTTATAATGTTAATATAAAGAAAAATTATATTTTTATTCACTTTTTTTTTTTTTTTGCCAACTGAATTTGCAGCATCATTATCCAGTCTTCAGTGTCACATGACCTTTCAGAAATCATTCTAATATGCTGATTTGCTGCTCAAGAAACGTTTCTGATTATTATCAGTGTTTTAATAATAATTATCAATATTTTTGTGGAAACCATTATGCTTTTTTTCCTCAGGAATCTTTGATGAATCGAATATTCTATGTGCAATTAAAGCTTATGTAACATAAATGTTTTACTGTCACTTTTAATCAATTGAATGCATTCTTGCTGAAAAAAAGTATTACATTCTTTAGAAAAAAATAAAAATCTGGCCCTCACACTGTTTTATGACACTCCCACGTCTTCCCTATGGCCGGAACAGACAACATTAATGCTCTTAGCAATAAAGATCTGTAATGGTCAGTGTTTTCTCTCCAGTGTCCCAATGCTTTGATTTATGTCCATAAAAGACATGAACACAAACAAATGATACATTAGTTTGATATCTGTGTGAATCTCCAAGTATAAAAAAAGCCCGGAGGACACTAATTTATACAGTTCTATCAAACTTCCTGGGATATCTTTGAAGGTTATGCATCATATGAGGATTTATGACTTCCAGTTCTACCCTCTAGATTTATAACTGCCTCTGGAAAGCATAAAGTATGAGAAGGCATTTTAAGTAAACTGTGACATTTGCCAAAAATCAATCAGCAAGGTTACAAAGGTGACTGCAGAGAGGGAGAATGCAGTGAGATGCCGGCAACATAATTTGGCTTGGTGTCAGAGGAGCAATGTTCAAATTAAGAATCCAGGATTATTTGCCTAGAAAACTTTCAAGCCTCCAGTCTCATTACTGATTTTTTTTTTCTTCAGGAGTTGGTAGGAACACTATTAAGGGTGACATACAACATCAAACTTCATTTTCTGTGAGCAGGGTTCAATTATAGAGGCAAAATTGAGGGAGCAAATTGCCCAATTAGATATAAAAACACACTTAAATCATTGCGAGCAGAACACTTAAGTGGCTCTCCTCCTGCTGAGAAACAGAGACAAAGGGTCACTGGTAATATGTGTTTTGTAGTTATAGGTGTAGTTAATGGCCACACATGGCTTCTGACTTTCATTAGATGTCCATAAAGAAATGAAAGATTGAGTAGTTTAACTTGCAAAACAGCAACAATGAAGTTAAACCAGGAGAAAAATTCTCAAATTGGCATTGCAAATAGTCTACTGTATTCTGCTAAAGTCTCATTAAAACTGTGTCACATTGCTTTTTGCTTGATGTTTCCCATCTCTAAATAGTATGTTTTTTTTTAGTTTTGTTTTTTTCAGTCAAGTCTCTAGTGTCAAGTCTACTTTATTTATAGAGCCCTTTCCACTACAATGTAGACCAGAGGACTTTACAGCAACACAACAATACAATGAAGCTGAAAATAAAATTCAACAAAACCAGAAAATGGAACAAATTGCATCTTCCAAAAATCAACAAATACAAGCCATAGAGAACAAGTATGTTTTCACACGAGATTTAATGAACATACCCGTGTTCTTAGACAACAGTGTAGGAAGGCAGAGCGGGCCTGGAAGGAAAATAAACTTCTGGTCTCTCACCAGATTTTACGAAATTCACTTCTTAGGTATCAGAAAGCTGTAAAGAATGCTGAAGCAGCCTATTTTTCTAACATTATATCGCAGCACTCAAACGCACCAAAATTTTTGTTTCAAACTATTAATAGTTTTCTTAATCCAAATGCTGTCACCATACCACCATCTACAGAGTGTTGTGAGAAGTTTTTAAGTGTTTTATCTGGACAAACTAAAAACATTAGGTCCAGGTTTTGTGAGTTGGACAGAAAGGTAACAGACAACGCTATTAATGTCAACACTTTTGATGAATTTGATCTGGTTTCATCAACCGATATTAGTCATATTATTGCTCAATTGAAACGTCCAGCTACCACTTGTGATGTTTTGCCCTCATGTTTGATTGGTGCGACGGCTGATTTTATTGGACCAAGTATTACATCTATTGTGAACTGTAGCTTTTCTACAGGTATTTTTCCATCATGTCTTAAGCAAGCAGTTGTTCAGCCCCTTCTCTAGAAGTCTGCTCTGGACCCTTTGGTTTTCACAAATTATCGGCCAATTTCAAAGCTGCCTTGTATTTCAGATACATTGTATTTCAAGTTGTTTTATCTCAGCTGAGCTCTTTTTTGGATAATAATGATGTACTAGATGCTTTTCAGTCTGGTTTCAGGGCAGGACATAGCACTGAATCAGCTTTATTGCAAGTTTCCAATGATTTGTTACTCATTGCAGACTCGGGTAGTCGAGGAGATTTAATTATGCTCAACCTTAGTGCAGCTTTTGATCTAATAGATCATGATATTCTTATTAAACGTTTAGAACATGTTGTGGGTCTGAGAGGGACTGTTTTAAAATGGTTTTCTTCCTATTTGAAGGGAAGATCCTTTTCAGTGAGGGTTGGGGAATTTTCTTGCTCTTCAGTTTCTATTGATTGTGGAGTGCATCAGGGCTCCATTTTGGTGTATATTCTGTTTTCACAATTGTTGCTACCTTTAGGCCTTATTTAAAAAAAAAACATAGTATGTCTTATCTTTATGCTGATGATATTCAGATTTATTTGCCTATCCTCCTATCTGGAGGATCAACTTCTCATTCATCTTTGCTATTATGTCTTGAGGAGGTGAAGGGCTGGTTAGACCAAAATTGCCTACAGCTAAATGAGAGTAAAACTGAAATGATCATTTTTGGGCCAAATAAGGTTGACAGTGACATAAATCATGTTTTAGGTACATGGACAACAAATGTGCGGTCCCAAATAAGGAGTCTGGCTGTAATTGTTGACTCAGCTCTAACATTTGATCATCAGATTAAATGTGGTTAAAAGTTGCTTCTTTCAGTTGAGGACTATTGCGAAAATGAAATCCTATTTGTCTGTTGCTGAACTTGAGATAGTGATTCATGCATTTATGTCCTCCCGTTTGGACTATTGTAATGCACTTTTTTTGGGAGTAAGCCAATCTCTTATTTCAAAATTGCAATTGGTCCAGAATGCAGCCGCGAGGCTCCATAATAGTACAAAGAAAAGGTTAAATATCAGATTCAGTATAAGCTGTTACTGTACGTTTTTAAAGCTGTCCATGATATGGCCCAAGAATATATTACTTTATTCATATGAACTCTGGTAGACCTCAAAGATCATTTAGCTGCTTACTGCTCTCAGTTCCAAAAACTCAGCTGAATACTAAAGGGCATTGCGCATTTTTGGTCATTGGCCCAAGACTATGGAATACCCTTCCACTTGACATCAGATCTGCACCCTCAGTTGATGTTTTTAAACCAATGCTGATGATTTACCTTACGATGCTTAACCTTATAAGGAGCAACAGAGTCCAAGACTTCAGAACATATGGAATTAAAAACAATAAGTAATTAATCTGGATAAGCCATGAGAGGTGCAGACTCCAACCATGATACATCAGAAAAGGTACTAAAAATCTCACCAAAAACCTTTGGTGTTGATGGAGTAATTGTACGGGTACAAATATAAGAGGGCTGACTCGCCCTCATTTCATACGGCACATTTACACTGAAAGTAACAGGCATATGATCCAAAATGCAAATGTCATTAACATCAACATCACAAATTGACAACCCTAAGGAAAGAACAAGGTCCAAAGTATGTCCTTTCTCATGGGTAGGGCCCGAAACATGTTGGACAAAATTAAATGAGTCCATCAGTTCTGAAAATTCCTTAACCAAAGGCTTCCCAGGACAACAAATAAGAATATTAAAATACCCAACAATTAGGATATAATCAGACAATAATAGTCTATAATAATAGCAGGGGTGTGGACTCGAGACTCGACTCGGAATCAAGTCCCAAATTTGATGACTTGCGACTCGAGTCGACATACAGGTGCATCTCAATAAATTAGAATGTCGTGGAAAAGTTCATTTATTTCAGTAATTCAACTCAAATTGTAAAGCTTGTGTATTAAATAAATTCAATGCACACAGACTGAAGTAGTTTAAGTCTTTGGTTCTTTTTAATTGTGATGATTTTGGCTCACATTTAACAAAAACCCACCAATTCACTATCTCAAAAATTAGAATATGGTGACATGCCCAAGCAAGCTAATCAACTCAAACACCTACAAAGGTTTCCTGAGCCTTCACAATGTTCTCTCAGTTTGGTTCACTAGGCTACACAATATGGGGAAGACTGTTGATCTGACAGTTTTCCAGAAGACAATCATTGACACCCTTCACAAGGAGGGTAAGCTACAAACATTCATTGCCAAAGAAGCTGTGTGCTGTCACAGAGTGCTGTATCCAAGCATGTTAACAGAAATTTGAGTGGAAGGAAAAAGTGTGGAAGAAAAAGATGTACAACCAACCGAGAGAACCGCAGCCTTTATGAGGATTGTCAAGCAAAATCGATTCAAAAATTTGAGTGAAATTCACAAGGAATGAACTGAGGCTGGGATCAAGGCATCAAGAGCCACCAGACACAGACGTGTCAAGGAATTTGGCTACAGTTGTCGTATTCCTCTTGTTAAGCCACTCCTGAACCACAGACAACGTCAGAGGCTTCTTACCTGGGCTGAGGAGAAGAAGATCTGGACTGTTGCCCAGTGGTCCAAAATTCCTCTTTTCAGATGAGAGCAAGCTTTGTATTTCATTTGGAAACCAAGGTCCCAGAGTCTGGAGGAAGGGTGGAGAAGCTCATATCCCAAGTTCCTTGAAGTCCAGTGTTAAGTTTCCACAGTCTGTGATGATTTGGGGTGCGATGTCATTTGCTGTTGTTGGTCCATTGTGTTTTTTTGAAAACCAACTTCACTGCACCAGTTTACCAAGAAATTTGGAGCACTTCATGCTTCCTTCCGCTGACCAGCTTTTTGAAGATGCTGAATTCATTTTCCAGCAGCATTTGGCACCGCCCACACTGCCAAAGCCACCAAAAGTTGGTTAAATGACCATGTGTTGGTGTGCTTGACTGGCCAGCAACTCACCAGACCTGAACCCCATAGAGAATCTAGGGGTATTGTCAAGAGGAAAATGAGAAACAAAGACCAAAAAATGCAGATGAGCTGAAGGCCACTGTCAAAGAAACCTTGGTTTCCATACCACCTCAGCAGTGCCCCAACTGATCACCTCCATGCCACGCCGAATTGAGGCAGTAATTAAAGCAAAAGGATCCCCTACCAATAAACCTCTCTGAGACCTGTTTTTGTCAGATCTCCACAGTTTTTGTTCGATCAGTTACATATTTTAATTGCATGTGCATTTTTTTTTTATTTAAACCTCCATTAACCCTTAAATGCATGAATGTTTTGCCAATTATTATTACATATTCGGGTCTTTAGCGACTCTGACCTATATGTCCAGCACGGATGGACATCTAACTGCTGCAATAGCAAAAAATTATTTTGATATTTTAAGAACAATTACAGAATAATAAAATAAAGCATATTTTGTTTCCTTTTGAAACTTAAAAGGGTTCAATTTGAGCAGATGATTATACCATCGCTGTCACCGTCAGAGCGCACTTCCACAGTACATTCAGCATCTGCCTCATATTCACGATCTCAACCATATTCTCAAAACTATTGTTTTCAATGACTTCATATTCAATATTTTGATCACTGGCAGCTTATTCACCACATCCAGCATCAAATGACAGTGACATTTATATTTCATTGCGTATAGTAATTGCTCTGCAGTAAAGCCACTCAAATCAATTCAATTTTTGCTGATGATGTTCGTTTGTTTTATGCCTGCCGTAATTATGAGTGAAA
Organism: Sinocyclocheilus anophthalmus; assembly: GCA_018155175.1. Taxonomy (NCBI): domain Eukaryota; kingdom Metazoa; phylum Chordata; class Actinopteri; order Cypriniformes; family Cyprinidae; genus Sinocyclocheilus; species Sinocyclocheilus anophthalmus. The sequence continues at coordinate 49,967 of JADLZN010006445.1, read as the reverse complement.
CGTCACGTCATTATTGTGTATCAAACAGTGCCACCTTGAGGAAAAAAGATGCATTGCACATATTGAGTCATCAGATATGTAAATATAGTTGCGCAGGAAAAATACTTACACATTTACATACCTGGGGTCTCTAGAGACCCTGTACACTTTTTACAAAAAAATTCATCAGAAAACTGGCATTCTTTTATATTTTACTGTTTTTTCTTGTTATATTGTTTATAATTAATAGATTGAGGAATACTAAGAAAGTTGATGTCTAACTTAAAAAAATGAAGGAGGGAGAGGGTAGAGAATGATGTCCCGGGTCGCTAAAGACCCGAGGTATGCATTTAAGGGTTAAGTTTAAAGTTAATCCATAATTGAGATTTAAATCTGAGTTTAAAGTTATGGTGCAACAGGATTAAAGTTAATCTTAAATATAATTTAAATCCGATCAAAATGATGGGTTAAAAATGTAAACCTGCTTATTTTTAAAGGTTTGAAGTTTGGTGCAACAGAATTATTAGATAAACCTTGATTTAATCTATATTTAAAATTAATCATTGCAAACCATTTAGCTATAATTTGAAGAAGAAAAATGCACATTAGGTCTAATGTCTGAAGTGAGCAAGCGGCAATAGGCCTAATGATCATTTAAAATATAATTTGAACAAGTGTTTCTTTCACAAAATGGGTATTGTATATATAACTATAAAATATAGGCTACTCAATTTTTCTCCCTCTTGCAGGCACTCATGTCACTTCCATTTCTTTCAGGATAAATGAATGAATTCATGTGTTGTAAATCAGTCTGTAGGCCAATAGCGCACACAGCCCCTACATTTAGCGATCAACTATGTATATTATAAACTTAAATTTTTTTTCTATTAAATGATTTTGTCTTTGTTACTCGTAGTTATAAAGGATGGTAGCACAGCATTTTTGAATGATTGTCTTCATGAGTTTGCCTGCATCCATATTGCATGTTTATCTTCTCACTTGCAAAGTATGCTTGCAGTTATTTCTTCTAGTTCTTTCAAAGCAGTTCTTTCTGCGTTTCCGCTCACATATTTTTAAATCTGTTTCATTGAGGTTCCAAATAATGTCTCATTGGCTTAGATATAACACCTAGAAGCATATAGCTATTCTTATGCACACATGCAAAGTATGTTGCAGCTGTTATTTCTATGAAATTATGTTGTCTTTGCTATTCTGTTACTAATAAAATATTTTACTGCTTATCCTATTTTGGCACAATCCCTAAATTGAACTTGAATAGTTTTACTAAGGGCACTCATCTCACATGAAATTGAACTATGTCAAACATATTCTACCTGCCTTCCTGATATAAATTACTATGAATTTGATATGGTAATTAATACTGAGACACTAATTTGGGCAAAAATCACTAATGACTTGTTTAAGACTTGAATCTTAAAGCTGAGGACTTGCAACTCGACTTGGACTTGCCTGTCTTGACTCGGGACTTGTCTGTCTTGACTCGGGACTTGACTCGAGACTTGAATGCAAAGACTCGAGACTTACTTGTGACTTGCAAAACAATGACTTGGTCCCACCTCTGAATAATAGACAATAATAATAAGTCACACTTTAGTTTGGGAATCAGTTCTCACTGTTAACTGTGCTTTTTTCCATCAATAACTCCTAATTTTCTGCTTATTAATAGTTAGTTAGGTAGTTATGTTTAGGTATTGGGTAGGGTTAAGGGATCTAGAAAATGGTCATGCAGAATAAGGCATTTGTGATGAGTGGGGTGGGGCCGAGAGCCGTGGAAGCGGAGCGAGCCCGGTGGAGTAAATGATAATGCCTGCGCCATTCACTGGTCTCGAGTCCTATGGAGGAGCTCCGGAAGGATAAAAGGAGGAGCAATGTCAGTAGATGACGAGAGAGGACGAGGCCTGTTTATCTTGTTTTGGTTCTGTTTGTGCGCGACAGTCATCCGTGAGGGGCTGTTTGCACTATGTTTTTTTTTTTCAGTTTTTGGGTTTATTTTGTTATTAATCATGTTTAAACGAGCCAAGTTTCCCGCCTCCTTCTTCTCGATCTGCCGACTTGTTTAAGCATTAGTGTGTGCTTTATATGTACTAATAAACAGTGCGATGATACGATGATGATTATAGATGATAAGTCAGTCTTTTGAACATTCTCAAGCTTTTGTCTTTTAATTTGATTTATTCAATTAATTCAATGTATTAATCAGCATCATGTACAAGCAGTGTGTAACTAATTTTATAAAACAATATATTACATGAAAATAATATGTAGTTATATGTATCTGTCAGACTCTGTTCCATGTTTTGTGTGTTTTGCTCCTCATGTGTTTCTATGCCCATATTTGGTCCTTCCCGTTCCTGTCCTTATCATTTGTTCCAGGTGTGTTCTCGTCATCCCCTCGCATGTCCCTGTGCAATATAAAGTGTCCTGTTCTAGTCGGCGTCCGTATTTGTAACTGTCTTCCACCTTTTCCTGCTACGTGTGTTTTCCTGGTTCCCTTGTGCTGGCTGAATAAAGTCTTCTTGTTGATGTACTCCTCGCTCCGTGCTCCCTCACAATAGGGAACGTGACAGTATCATATATATATAGTGTTCATAATTATTAGGCAAGTCAATATTCAGATTTTTATTTTATTTTTTCACCAAAAAATTGGCACATTTCACCAATTCCAAACCATGAATCTAAAAAGTATTATAAATTGATTTATCATATAAAATAAGTATCATATCGAAATGATATGTTAACCGATTGGCTGGAGGTGAGTTGAGTTAATGAGGGCAGCTATGCATAATGATAAAGTAGGTTTTCCTTTTACAGGTGATGGGCCAAAAAAAGAGGTTTAACTGAAAAAAAATTGAAATTCTTAATTATTATAATATATTATTAGTATATAAAAAAAAAAAAAAAAAAAATATATATATATATATAATATATATATATATTATATATATATAATATATATATATATAAATATATATAATATTATATTATAATAGTAGTATTCCCACAATACATTGAAGAACAAAATGTAAATGAAAAATAACTGGTTTATCATTTAGTTGCCTAAAAATGCATGTCCTTGTGTGGTTTTATTGAAACTTTAAATGTAATTTGAAAGTTTGCACTTTTCCAGGACTAGTCATTTTAATTTTCAAGTAATAATACAGTGTGTGTTTACCACGCACATTTCAACATCACATGCCCTTGGCTTTTTTTTTTTCTACTGAAGACACAATTGATACAATTGCACACAGCAATTTCTGTAATATTTTATTTATTTACTTTTTTACCTCTATTGGTGCTATGTAACTACCCTGTACAACCTGTTTGCACATTCTTCTCTTGTACATTCCTACTCATCTTAATATTTATTAAGTCTAGCCTATATTTATATATAATTGTCTTGTGTTTGTATTCTTTAATAATTGCACTGTCCATGGAGCGGACCTGACTTACATTTCACTGCTGGTCATATATTCTCCATATAACCATGTGTGAGACAAATTAAAACAATCTTGAATTTAACAGAAAACCCTTCCTTGGAATGTCCTCCATGGTGACATTTGATAAAACACTCATGTGAAAATGACTCCCTAGTACTATGTTTTCTGTATGTCTAAGTTAAATCACATTTGCTTCATGCTTTTTTTCTCCTGCATGAGCCACCCAGATTGACCCGCTCCATTATTGTGCAGCTCCAATTATGCCGAGTTTCAGTGTCCTCAATTACCCATAAGCCCACTCCCCAGTGGAGGGAGAGCGAGAGGAGAGCAGGAGGGCTGGAATCTCATGCATTTACACAAGACTGCGAGAGATGAACTGCAGGAGATGGTCCTGGCCTCTGTATTGAGCGATGTCTGCTGGGAGCCGCTCTTTTAGCACTGAACATTTCAGACCATTAGCGCTGCTGGGAGAGAAGGAAATTAGAGGGGAGACATAACATATTCCCCTCCCTTCTCTTCCTCTTTCTTTCTCTCATTGTCGCAGCAAACTTCAGAGGAAGAGGGTTGAGCAACTCAAAAGCTTCAGTGCAATGCCTTTGAAGGAGCCAAATGATTTTATCAGGATCGAGTCAAGGAAATCGTTTGGATGTGTTTTGATATTTAGGTTGAAGTGCATGGATTGCTATTATTCTGCATGTCTGTTCTCAAATGTATTACCTTGAGCTCTTCACTTAAACTCTGACAGAGCTGATTCAGTGCTTTGAGTCAGATAACTTTAACCAGCCATGTCAGTGAAACGCCACGCTCAGGTATTGTATTTCCATAATGTGACATGCTTCTGAGTGAAAGACAATATATGTTAATGAGGAAAAAAAGTGAAGGACGTGACTTTATTTTATTCATTGGGATCATAAAAACTGTGCATACCAGAATGGACCTATAAACAATGTAATTTAAGTATCCATCCATCCATCCATAATCGATCTTGTCCTACACAGTATATGTAGTATTTTTGGATTAAAATCAAGAATGTCATGTAATTTACTACAGTCCAAAGAAAAAAATTCCAACTTAATTTAATTTTGTAAATATAAACAATTTAGATTTTGATGGCTATAATAAACTCCAAAAAAAGTTGGGACAGAGGCATGTTTAACACATTCACACATCAACTTTCCTTTAGTTCCCTTTTAATCCTCGGGATTAAGGATGCTCATTTTTAAAGTTAAAAGTTACATTTGATGTCCGTTTTCCCCCAAAAAGCCGAAATGTGGACTTATCTGCCCACAGCACACATTTCCACTGTGTTTTTGATTATCTGAGATGAGCTCTGGCTCAGAGAGCCCTGCAGCATCACTGCATAGAGTTGGTGTGTAGAGTTCTTCTATATACATATACGGGATTATAGTTTCCAGTACACACACACAGACTTTAGTAACTGAACACAAAACAAAAAATAACAATACACCACAATACTACAAAAAAAACATTAACCCACATCAGGTCGGTCCAGAGTCATGTAGTGTCTGGACCAATCAAACACACAATATTTATTTTGTTAGCTAGATTTCACAAATGCTTTGTAACACCCCAGGACGCCAGAACCAGACCCTGGTTTCATGGTAACCCGATACATTTACCACCTTGTGGAATGTGAGCAGACTCTCAGCTGCATTTTCCAGAAGCAAGAGGCACAAATGTACAGTAGAAATTGACTTTTCTACTAATTAATTCATAGGAAAAACTTTCTTTGAACGAACACACATATTCTTCAGGCCATTGTGTATCTTATTGCTGTTTTGTATTAATCTGTTGTATTATAGACTTGAATAGTATTTTATTCATGCTTACGATAAACCACTCATTCATATAACCTTACAAATACCATGTTTAGTATCTATGAATTCACCTTTTTTTTGTGGGGGGACTCAAGTTCCAGATGACTAGTTCCATGTTTTCCAGCAGCAAAGAGTCTAAACCCTCAGCAATTGCCACCTCCTGCTAGAAAATTTCCCTCTCTCTCATCGGACAAGCCATCTGAAAGGCGGGATCTTCCTGCCTACCTTAAAGGCCACACTCATGTGACCCGCCCGTCGGTGGTTCGCGATGCAGATCAGATGTGAAGAAAACGCTGTGCAGGGGTGTGGGGGGGGGATAGGGGGTGCAAAGCTGGTGCCGGCCTTTCGCTTGACTTTTTCCATTCACCAAATGACCTCTGACTCAACCTTGTAGTTTTCATAACTAATTTCAGCAAGATCTTGGGCCTTAAGATTGCATCCGGAATCTTTTTCAGACAGACTCGCAAGTATCAAACTTAGTCGATTTAATTGATGCATTATGTATCAGTTACACCTTTTTACAAGGTTTGTTTGAGCTAAGAATCTGACGTTTTCTCTCAGGTTTTAGATCTGCTGAATATGTAAAGTGTTCCATAAAATTCATTCTTTTTGCCTCTTTCTATGCTGAGTTAAACTTAACCCTTTCCTATACCAACTGTCTTGTGTGTGTGTGTGTGGTGGTGTGTGTGTTTGTGTGTGTTTAGACCAGTTGATTGTGTATGTGTATGTTAGACTAGTTTAAGTGGTTATGTAGTTAATAAAACCTTACTTGTATAACACTTGACGTGTTCATTGTTTACTCAAAACCGGAGTCAATAATCATGCAGATTACGTTACAAACTTATAGAATTGTAAAGTAAGAAAGTTATTTCCCTAAACCAGGAAATTAACGCTCTTAGAATTGACAAGACAGTTGACACTGAGTGGTCAGCTAAATATCTCCAGCGGATTCTAAAAGATGATAGTTTAATATAACAGGTATGTTAATTATTTCATATTTCCTTTTGTGAGCTAAATTCGCTACATATCCGAAAGGAAAGTGTCAAGGCCTGTTCTACAAATTGCTGCATGCAGCCTAGACTCATAAGTCCTACAAACAGAGGTAACGTACCATTAACAACTTGTCTAAAACCCAAATGTTTTATTGGCAAAGATGTGCGTGAGAGACAGAGAGAGTATGATTGAAGTAATCAATCCAGCACAGAAGTCGTCTCTGAACGTGTCGGCCGGAGAAACGATGAGAATGAGACTTAAAAAGCATCTTGACAAGTGTGCTGGATGGTAGTGCTGTGTTGGCTTTAAAAAAAGATCTTCCTAATGCTGAGGAGCTGACTTAGAGTATTCACAGAACTCCTAGTCATTTTTCCAGCAGCTGCTTTGCGCAGGACTCTGCAGTGCTTCTTATTGTGGTACTTCAATGGCGAGAGCACGACACTTTGCTGCCAGCAGAATCTTAATGCGGGCTTTTCTTGTCTCATCTCTCACCTAGCACAACTTCAATTTTGTCAGTGTCCTGGCAGCCGATAAAGCACCATCACTGTCAAGTAAAGAGTAAAAGACGTGTTTTCAGTAAGGAGTTAAAAGCGTGTTTTCATAGCATTTCAGACGTTATGCAGTCTATAAACTATTAGGCATTTGTATTTAATATTAATTTATGCATAAGTATCCAAGGCAGTGCTTAGACTCATGTCCATGTGGCCCAAAATCGCTGGCGAGGGTGAGCAGTCTATAAGTCTGCAGTGGTAGACAGTACTGAAGTCAGCAAAACTTATTTTTTTTCCATGCAGATTCATCTCCACTTCCACATTTTTTATTTTTTTTTATGCAGCTTGTGAAAGTTTTGAGATCAGTTTGGATGACCCTCTCTCTTCTCCCAATCATAGGGATTTTGCTAATGATGTTCTGAAATGCACATCCACACTAGAGAGCTGCTGCAGCTACTCTACTATGTAGGCAGCAATCAATTTGTGAAGCTCCTTCGAGCTAATCATTTTACTCAGGCTGTACAGCGAATTAAAATAAAATGTCTGCTGTTTAGTTCTGGTTGGGCGCAGTTTTTATCACTGTCGTTCGGCTAAGATTTTTTTTTTTTTACAACACAGCAGTGCTTTACTTGCAGTGTATTTTCCAATTTTGAAAAGATGTTTTGTGTAGAGTACAAGTGTTTATCTATCTATCTATCTATCTATCCTATCATCAGGAAATAGGGGTTTGAAAGGTGAGAGTGTATGGTGTGGAAAGCGTCATCTCTGTTTATAAAATGAAGAAAAAAAATCACACTTTGGGAACAGAGCAGAGGCTGAAAATCATGTGGAAAATTGGCTAACTATATATAGATGGAATTGAGAGTGGTTTTCTTCCTATTGTTTGAGGCCTGACCTTGCTCCCATTGTTGAAGATCTGCAATTACAGTCCAGGCCACTTGATCCAAGCAGACTCTATTTGGGTCGCACTGAATTATTGTGGATAAATAAAAACAACCTCTAAATATCCCTTGGAGCAGTGCTGTGGCATGATTCAGAGGTGTCAGAGGGTACAAAGACTGCAGTTTCAACACTCAAATACTTGATATCCTGAGTGAAAAGGCATTAACAGCTTATCTTGTTTTGAGCACTCAAAAATCACATAATACATATTCTACTAGCTAGTGGAAGCATTTCTTTGAACGCTGGTCTGTTAATGATGATGCCTGACAATTAAGCATGAATGGCAATCAGATTAAATCTCTTCACCCTTATTTGTTTGGCTATAATAAAGGCTATAATAAAGGTTCTCTGAATATATACTTGTTGGCATGTCGCGATGTCAGGATGAGCTTGTTCCTCTATAAAAATGCTCAAATTTATCCCTGAAATATTTCATGCACCAAGTACTGAGACCTGTGAGTGGTGTTTTTTTATATTGTATACTCATAAGTATTCATAATAAGTATCCATGTGATGTTGTCAATACTTTAAGAGAACAAGCACTTGACTGTCCATCAAGGACTCACTTAATGAAGGGCACTGAAAGTCTACAGAAAGTGTGTGTGTGTGTGTGTGTGTGTGTGTGTGTGTGTGTGTGTGTGTGTGGTGGTGTGTGTGTGTGTGTGTAGCGTTTTTGTGACAAATGAGGACATAAATGGGTATACTGACAAAGGTATGACGTAGGTATTACAAGGAGAAGGTGACTTTTCAGGACATTACCCCATGTCCCCACTTTTCAAAACGCTTATAAATCACACAGAATGGAGTGTATTGAAAATCTGAAATAGCAGAAAGTCTCCTGTGAGGGGTAGGTTTAGGGGTAGGGTTGGTAAAGGGCAATAGAATATACGGTATGTACAGTAGAAAAACCATTACGCCTATGGAGAGTCCCCACTTTTCACAAATGTAAACCCTGTGTGTGTGTTTGTGGTGTGTTGTGTGTTTGTGTGTGTGTGTGTGTGTGTGTGTGTGTGTGTGTGTGTGTGGGTGCTTGTTTCTGCACAGTGTGGGGACCAAATTCCTCAACAAGTATAGGAAAACCTGAAAGTTTGAAATTGTGGGGGGACCGGCCTGCGGTAATAGTAAATGATGTTTATCTGAAAGTGTAAGAATGCTAACAGGTTTTCTGTAAGGGGTAGGTTAGGGTTAGGGGATAGAAAATATCATGGTTTGTTAATAAAAAACAATGATAACAGTAGTTACATCAGGTTAATATCAACAAGATCCCAGAAGGATGTTTTGGTGCATTTTCACAGTGCATAGGTTAAATATTTCAGTGTTTCAGTTTAGTGAAAGTTTTGAAATAAAAAATGATATAAAAGAAAAAAAATTACAAAGCCAAATCAATTCAATAACGGGCAGCCACATTTATAATTCGCGATGTAGATATATATATATATAAATATATATTATATATAATATATATACATTTTAATTCATTTTTTATGTTACGTAATAAAAACAACCAGACACACTCACACACACAGTGGTTTACAATTGAAAATGTAGAAGTGCTATCACAAACACTACCTGACTATTCTGCAAAAGCAAGCTTGCTGTGGCTTTTTTTTTTTTTTTTACTGACGGCATGGATACTGAATGAAAACAGGTCCTTTGAAGCGTGTTAACCTGAAATCCCAACAATCTCTTCTTTCCTCAACCGACCAGTCGCACTACCCTTTCCCGTGAAAAATGGATTGTTCCATTCTCCCAGGTGTGATTGCATAATGCTACCGCATAGCGCCATTCTGCACCCTCGACAGAGAATGAGGTCATATATGGAGAAACATGCTGGAGTTAGAAAACTTACTCTGTTTTGAGCAGCTCTTACTGACCACATACAGAGACCGCTATTTTCAGCCTGCACTTCATAACTGCTGTCAACTAAACAAAATTTGGCCCCAGTGCACATTCTAAAAATCTAGTAAACAATGCTGAAAGTGTAGTTGATGAAAATGTTATTTTATTTTGTTTTGTTTATTAATTATTTGTTTGTTTGTTTGTTTAAGAAATTTAAGTAATGTATCTCAATGCTGCATTTCTATTATGTTTTTATTTATTTTTTTAAGTCAAACCAACAAGCACTGCAGGTGAGCTAGATTAACGCATTCTGTTTTGCTGCTCTAATAGGGCTACACTAAAAAATGGTTTTATTGTTTAGTCCCACTCTCCCTTTTCCCAGCATGCACTGGGCCATGAATTGTTGTGATGTTTTGACATTTTATTTACATAGTTCTTGATTTTGTCATATTTAACTACTCTACAGGGTCTGAAATTAATAGGAGCCTGGGGCAAGAATGCAATCAAAATAAACAAAAATGTCCCCCAATATCTAGATAAGAGGGGTAAAAAAATCCCCCTGCACAATTATACTAAATCTATTACAGCAGTGATTAAAGTGAAATGTGAACATGAATGAAACATGTTGATTGTGGCATTACATTTAGATATACTCAAGCATTTTTGCAACATTATAACCAATCTATGGTGCCCCAGACATGACCTGCAGGGGGAAAAAAAAAAAGTATATATTTATGTTAATATATTATATTCATATTGTGGCTAGGAATAAACAATTAATTCCTACAACTTACTCATTCACCATCATTATTTTATTTAATTTTTTTCCCCACGTCATGTCTGGGTCTCCGTACCGATCATACATGTTTCTGTTGAATTTATGAATGCAATGGCCAATCATATTGTGATTAATTAGACGATGAAACGCAAATTCTCTCATCATAAACAACAAATGCAGAAACGATAAGAGATTCATGTCATAGTACATACAGCTTCAGTAATTCTAATGGGAGTTTTTGTGAGAGTGCATAACTCAGGCTAGACTGAATTCACGGTCTGCTTCAGTGATGGGGAACGGTTTTTGCTTGCTTATGTATATAATTTACTCCCAGTTTGAATAACCATTTTATTTTTCATACTACTCAATAGCCAAGTATGAAGGCTTCATTTGTTAATGTGTAGAAACCAACAACTCATAAACAATAATTCATAAACAGTTCTAAATGTCTGTGAAGCTAGAATATTACATGCTGTTTCCCTAAACACAACATTGTTTTTTCTATTTCTGTTTATTGAATTTAATAACCATTACTAAAATAAACATAAATGTTACATCAGATGTAGCTTCTGCTCCAAAGGCCCTGATATGCTTCAAGCGAAATTGAAGAACAACATGGTGTGATGTCATTTTGAACGAAATCAAGCCAAAACGAAGTTCATTTGGAGTTAGTTTTGGAATTTCGAAAGTGAACTTTACAGAAAAGTTTGCTCCAGCTGATGAACAAACATCAACAGCGCTTTGATCAGATGCTTACTTAAAGGGTTTGGAGTGTTACAAGCTCTTGGTGATAAAGAAGATCTGTAAAGTTGCAAAGACTAAAGTCTCAAATCCAAAGAGATATTCTTTATAAAAGTTAAGAGTCAGCCACGCCTACCTAAAACGGCTCGCTCTAACACGCCCCCACATATCTACCTCACTATGTGGGAAGATTTGCATAACACCGCCCAAATGTTCACGCAAAGAAAGAAGGTGTAACTTTTATTCTCGCTGTAGTATTGTTGTTGCCGCCGCCGCCATGTCGTGAAGCCTGTTGTTTTGTTGTGAAAGCGAAACTACTTTTTTTTGGTCTTCCAAAAGAGGACGATATCTGCTTTGTCATGCCTGGAAGCTGATCCGTGCTGGTTGCTGAGGAAATACAACAACTTTGCGCTGTGGATCGCCGGATCGACTTTCACCGTGGATGAAGTGGAGTCCAGCCCGGGGTCGTCACATGTGGTTGCTGCAAGCCCACCAACCGCTCCTTAGTCAATCCGCCCCTCTGCTCACTCTAGCCGCCGCCGTTCCTCACTTTAGCCCCCTGCCTCTTCTCCTCACTGTAGGCCACCGTGTGTGACGCTGTGTTTTTTTGTGAAAGCGAAACTACTTTGTTTGTCCTTCAAAAAGAGGACCGACTAGAAATCAGTGGTTAAGTTGTATTTACTACAATGTTCCAGAACACTTCAACCCAAATATATTCAGATGTGTGCAGCACATTTTATGGAGGACTGTTTCCTGTTCCTGGTAGAGTAGACTACAATGCTGGCTGTTTTGATTCAAAGACTGTAAGTAAGTTTTTTATTTTTAAAGAGTTTTATATTTTATATATTTAAAGCGAGTTTGTTAAGCAGTGTAGAGTACGGCTTGTTGTTTTGGTCATTTCTCCAATCACAAATGCAGAAATGGTTTTATGTTTACGCGGCGCGATGTGCAAACGCAACGCGTAAAAAGAGTATATGTCATTATAATCAGTAATTATTTCCCCACTGGATGCTATAAATGCCTCGTTTATAATGGGTTTCATGTTTTTGAATCATCGCGGGGGGGGTTCCGGAACCCTGACAGGGCATCATCAATATGGTGAGGGGTGTAACATTTCCATCACACACTTGAGGTATTCAGCAAATCTCAGCACGCCCTCAGCGTTTTCAGACCGCTGAGTTTTGTAAATCGCCGTCGTTTCAGAAAGGCGGGCTGGAGGAGAACAATAATTACAGTATGTGGACAATGTGTTTTTATTTTACCTTAACACCACGCATAAACCATTTCATTACCCAAATACACCACATATGTTTTTTTTAGCCATCATAGGAAAGACCCTTACAGCTGTTTTTTTCACACATTGGTCACTTTGTTCGCATGTTTAGTTTGTTATGAGGAAGTTTTTTCTACATTCTACTAACTCTAAGTAACTTTGTAACTACATGTTAACTAATTCTCACTAATTTGCAACTAATTTGTCTACTAACTCTCAGAGTAGACTGTTAGGGTAGGTTTTAGGGTTAGTAGATAGAAACACTACTTGCAAAGTTCTCATATCAGTATTTTGTATGTTGTGGCTCCATCAAATAAAGTGTTAGAAGATATTAAGCACACAGTCTACTAATACTCTACTAACTAATAGTTGACATGTAGTTGCAAAGTTACATACTGTTAACATAATGTCTAAAGTGGACTATCGAAATAAAGTTACCAAATTTGATTTTATCTATGTTATTTTATTTGTGTTTGAATATTAATTTTCATTGATTAAACGCTGTTATAATAATATAGATAATAATAATAATAATAAGGCATTTATAAAAGTTGCCCTTATAAAGGTAAATCAGTTACAAGTGGCAAATATTGCCCCTTTAATAGAAAAATTAATTTTCAGATCCTGTTCCTCTACGAAAATTATCAGTAATGTTTCATGTCACCAACCGTGTGGGTGGGTGTGTGTGTGGTGTGTGTGTGGGTGGGGTGGTGTGTGTGTGTTCTGGTATATATGGTTAATGAGGACACAAATGTGTATAATGACATGGGTACTACAATATAAACATGGTTTATGAGGACACTTCCTGTGCTCAAAAGGGTTAAAAAATATCAACCAAAAGGGTTAAAAAAACATACTAAATGGTGTTATATGAAGTTCAAAAATTGTCAGTAGTTTTCTGTAAGGGGTAGGTTTAGGTGTCGGGTGATAGAAAATACAGTTTGTACAGTATAAAAACCATTACGCCTATGGAGAGACCCCGTAAACCACAAATGCAAGTATGTGTGTGTGTGTGTGTGGCATTTTAATGTATTTCATGAGTGTATTTTGTTTCTTTTTTCTCAATCTCTCATGAGTCTAACAAGTGTTCATGTAATGAGTATGTTCATATGATGTTGTCAATAGTTTAAGCCAAAAAGCACTTTGCTCTCCATTAAGGAGTCTCTTAACGAAGGCCACTGAAATTCTACATGAGTACACTTGCATGTTACAGTCCCAGATACAGTGCAACCTCACACTGGATCGCAGTTCAATAATGTGTGAGGAAATGTTCCTCGAGGTGCACTCAAAGGAACTCCTCCAATTGCTCTTCTTGTTCCGTACCTCCTCCATGCCCTTTACCAGTAAAACGTTAGCAGGCATCTGCTGCATCCTTAATTCCGTTTGTCCCCACCTTAACTTAGATGAAGCCTGCGTCTGAGTAAATCAGCTAACTTAAAGCGACAAGAGATACTGAAGACTTCCACCGAGCCACAACGGGCTGCTTCAAGCTATTTGTTACAGGAAGTGACACGGAATGCTATCGGAAGCCTCTCACATTCATCGGCTTAGGGACTCAGGAGCGCTGCAGAGGAACAGTGATGGAAGCAAGCTGCTGAATATATTCTAGGCAATGCACTCCTAAAAGCTTCTTGAACCGAAAGCCCTCTCTGCCCTGAGGTTTCCCGCATGGTTTAGGCCCACGGTGACAGATGACCATCATGTATGTCAGCGAGCGTTTGGAGGGGGCGCTCCAGGCTTCGGGTCAGAGCGGTGAGTCAGAGCATGATGATTCGTTATAAAGGTGTAATAAATTAGCCAAAGGGACCCGGCCTTGTGAGTCAGTGTAAAATGCTACAGTCCACTAGTATTAATGTCAGAAACGCTACTATTTGTTTATGAAGTGGGCTGACTGGACAGGTACACACTGTGAAACGCTTGTTGTATCAGTTGGAGAGGCGTTACACTCTTTGTGACAGAGTGCCCAGTCTCTGTTATGAAAAATAGATGAAAATCTTCTGCCACAAGTGTTATTTCTGGAAGCAATCCACTTTTCGGAACCTGGGGAGCTTTCGCGAAATTATCACAGCAGACAGCTATTCAGCGAGAGGCCATGCTGTCTCGCCTCCTGTGAAATCTCCTTCCCGGCATTCTGCAACCACGCTTCACTGTGACCAACTCTAAATTCGTGGCTACCGAAAACACTGTAAATGAGCTTTCAACAGGTTCACAAACTGTATATGGGTGAATCCTGCAAAAACACGGAGGGTATATTTAACCCCACAATCAAAGAAAAATAATAATTACAAAATCATTAATAATGTTTTGAATTATTAAGGTAATTTTGTATTACTATAATATATTTTGACAATTACTTCGCTGTAAATACAATTTAAATGTAAATTATTTTATTGTATTAAATATTATTTATCTCTCATTAGAGAATATCACAATCAGTGTAAATTTGAAATTATTAATATACTATTATAGCATTTATTAATATCTTAAATTAGCTTTTATGTTTATATTTTCATTTTAATTTTAATTTGTTTACACTTTAGTCATTTTTAGTTATTTAAAGTTTTAAACATTTTAGTAGTTTATTTATTTTACTCTTATTAAATATTAAATTATAATGCCTTATTTTATTTTATTTCATTTTTTATTTTTTTTATTATTTATTATTATGATCACACAGATAGATAGAGATATAAGAGATAGATACGATAGATAGAATAGATTAGATATATAGATAGATATGATAGATATAAAAGTATTAAAATATTAATTATTAAATCTTTATTAGATGAATTTATTATTTTATAAACCTTTTCATTTACTATTTATATATTTTTTTTTTCAGCTTACATTTTAATTTTAATGAACAAAAACGTTGTCTTTTCTTTTCTTTTTTTTTGTTAACAATAACAATACTGGTCACAATGTTCTCACTAAGCAAGTCTTAATGTCAAGAATATATGTGTATATGTGTATATCTGTATGTATGTATGTATGTATGTATGTATTCCAGGTCACATTTTATCCCAAAACCAGAATAAATAAACAAGAATAAGAATATATATGATTCATCCATATACAGACTATATGTGCATTTAAAGCTAAAGTATAAGTGTCTCTCTCTTTACCAATGCACCACTTTAATGAAACATAAGATACAGTACCATATGTCAGTTGCCAATATAACAGCCTTTAAATGCTGAGAAATCCTGGACAGAGTTCTGCTCAAGTTCATCTTCTGACAGTGCACAAAAAAATGCCACGTCCTCTATAATTCATATCATCTTTCAATAAGACTGTGAAACCGTGCCCTTGAAATGTTTTACTTGAATCTCTCCGTGCATCGTGTGGCACAACAGCCTGATTGCTGCTGATGACCCGACACATCACAAATGAGACTGAGACAAAACACTTGGATGGTGACCATAAAATCAATGCCAGAGCTGCAGTCTTGGGAAATGTACCAACCCACGCTTTTGTTTGTCTGTTATCTATCCCTGTTCCAGTATCATGAGCCCAAAGATGTGTACATAAAATATAAACGCTAAAGGTTGTGCAGAGTAAAAAATGATATTCAGTCCTATTGGATTGTGGCTTAATGAAAGTAGATTAAACTGAGATTTGTGTAGTTCATGGTAAATTATTTTGAGCACAGTGGAACTGAAAATAATAATACTTTACTCAGTCGAGAGTAACATTTTATTGCTCAGAGGATCCTCTTTAGAGCTCGTTTCAATTATGTGTAATTTAATTATTAACTATGTCGCAGATGTGAAATAAAAAATCGACACAAGTAAGATAAGACAAACCTTATCTTACACAGTTTTCCTTATCAGGTTTATTTGATTTTAGAGATGGTTAGACATTTTTACTGGATTGATTGATTGATTGATTCATTCATTCATTCATTCATTCGTTTCTTCGTTCATTTTGTTTGTTTGTGTAAAAGTATTGTCAATATCAGCTCAGTCAATTAAATGTGAAATTTTGAAGAAAAAAATTAAATGTATTTTCTTGCAAAACGTAATATTTTCTAGTAGTCCAAGTTCCACAAACAAACAAACAATAAATAAATAAATGTCAAGTAACACATTGCATTAACTGTGAAATGTTACAGTGGAAAGACTGAAATAGTATTTTAATGTAAGACATACTCCAATAATCTGTTTTTATTCCATGGTCTGTCTGAATACTGGATTCTGATTGGCTGGCAGGTATGCAGTAAAACCATTTAATGCACAGGTAGTTCCAAGTCAGTTTAATCACCATTCTATATTAATGCGCTGCTTTAATTGATGCACACAAACCCACACTCTCACTCTCTAGGGTCGCACCTCCACACACACACGCAACACATAGAAGAGATTGAGAGAGAGAGAACGAGAGAGAGAGTCGGAGATTACAGATTGCGCTGCACACACACATAAACTTGTTGTCAATGCTTCTGCGCGATTTTTATTAATAAAATAGCCTAGATACTAGATCGCTACATTATATTCCTCAGCAACAATGGTAAAATGGCTGTTTTTGAAGTACCTAATTGTTTGTAGAGAGAGTCAGATGCAAGCATGCTTACACAACTGTCATCTCTTTACTTTTAATGTCACCTACTGTCAGAACGCGCGAGCTAAAACGAACCATAACTTACCGAAAATAACTGTCATTTTTATCCTTCTGGTCAAATATTGCGCTGCAAAGAGCAATACAATTTTTAACTTGTCTATAGCTTGGCAAATGACCATGGAATAAGCGTGATAATCAACGGTTTGCCTCCACGTCGTGCATTTCAAATCCTTTATAAAACGGTTAGTTCCAGTCCTCGATTCTGATTGGTCAGCAGCTGTGTTTTATTCACGATACAGCACGGCTATGACCGCTTCACCCAACAGTTCTGTGTATCACTGAGCAACACCCCCTTAGCAACATAAACAATCAATAAAATAGCATCAAACTGTTCCATGTATTATGTATTTCCTCGATTAACGGTTGTTATTATTACTGGAAAAAGAAAAAAAAAAATATGAGTGACCCCGCTGGCGGTATTTGCTCTTTCATCTTTATTTGATACCCCCCCCGCCCTTCCTCTCTAATAAACGCTATCGCATGCGATATATTGATGTGTGCGCGTGTCTGTGTGGAAGCAAGCCTACTGTTTCCGAAGTGAGGAGGGAATATTACAGTATTTTTTTAATTTTCTGTTTCAGGTATGATTCTGTAGCTATGGCCATCAGTTTACACTGTAATCTACGCTTGCAAACTCGCGCTGTGGACCGCGAATCCCGGTCTGTTTTAAAAACTAAACGGAAAACAGACGTTTTCTCATGCCGAGAGTCAGGCTATATGGTGTTAAAGCACTAAATGACACAGTGTATAAGTGTTACGGGGCTGACGAGACGTGAGACCATCTGCAGGCTTTATTAAAGAGACGTGGTAAACAGGCAGGGTCAAACAATGGCAAACAGGTATATGGCGGGCAAAACACAAGAATAGTCCTAGGACAAGCGTAGGTCACCGATCGGCAGACAGAACCACAGGGGCGAGACGAGAGGGAGAAATCCAGGAAAACGGGCAAAGATCAGAAACCGCAAAAACATGCAAGACAAAACAAGGAAAACACGGAGACTCGGAAAGGGGTACGGCTAAACAATACTCAGCAGAGAAAGGTGGTTAGAGTGGGTGTTATATAGTGAGTGAGGTGATTAGAAACAGCTGTGTGCAATGAGTGCAATCAGTGCAGTGTGCAAATCGTGCAAAGAATGATGGGATATGTAGTCCGCGGTGCTATGCAACAGTTTGTGTTGTATGAGAATCAATGTAATGGAAAGGGTGACCTCTGGTGGTGAATAAACGGAAGTCCATGGACCGAATTCGTGACAATACATACATTTTGTTGTTTAATATGTTTAATTGTGGTACCTGATTTTATAACAGCTAAGGGGGTTTTAGGCACTCCGCTTCACGTCGTGCCTAACAACGCCCTTCAGCCGTGATTTATTCACGATATACGGCCTCGAGTACCTTATTGTTTACTTAATGCACGGCAAACCGTTGATTATCCCTTACTTATTTCACAACTTTTTTTTTCTTGTCCCTTGTAGACTTGCAATCTATTAATTTACTACTTGTTTTCTTTTCTTTTTTAAATGCACACTAGCTTTTCTAATCTTTTTGTATTCTATCTATTTGTTTTCTTTTTATTTATTATACAATTAACAAAAGCAAAAAAGGCCTCTAACACTAACTTTCTCTATTCTTTTTCTATTCTATCTGTTTTCTTTTTGTTTTCTTCATTCTCTGTGAGAGATACTACATATTGCAAATATGTATTCATTGACTCTTTTTTTTACCACAGATGCATCATATGTATGTGTGGCATCAGGTCTGTTCAGGATAAGTATCTCATATTTCTGTAGTGTGGTATAACCTTGCCAGTAGTTGTGTTATTGAATAGGCCTGCATAATGCTCTACGAAGCCACAATACATAACATCATGTGGCAGCCAGCTGATGGCAGCGCTGACAACACGAGCTCACTGCAGAAACAAATTTACAAAATCCTCTTGCAGCCTACCTACAGTATGTGATACCGAACGACTCTCTACTGCATATCAGCGTCTCGTAGGGATCAAGGCTGGTTCAAGTGCTGGATTCAAACTGAATTTCTTTATATCATTTTTTCATTTATTTAATGATCTACATTCTCTGTCTGGTTTGCTTCAAGCACAGTATTTGATATATTCTGTCCTGCTCTGTTTGCTTGTGACAGTCATGGGCAAAGTAAATGAAGCCCTAATGGATGTCAAGTTGAGCCGTAATACAAATATTCGAAATGTCACTGACAGCTGTCTGTTCAGTGTATTTCTGAATGTACTCAAGGGGCTGAGCAGAATTTGACTTTGATTTATTCACTCTACAGTTGGGTGGTGTAGTTTTCCTTGATTTAACCAAATCAGAGAACCAGTTACTGGAAAATACTGACATACAATGACAGATATTGTTTAACAATAAAAGCTATATGTTCCAATCTTCCACGAGTGCATTCACAAGATCCATTAGCCCTATATTCAAACAGTAGCAGTAATGTTAAAGGCATACACTATAAAAATGATTTTTAAAAGTAAAATATATATATATTAGAGAAACTACTGTTTCAGTCTATATACTAAAACTATTAACTAGCTGCTTATCAGCATGCATATTACTAGCCTATTGGCTGTTTATTACTACTTCATGCTTTTTCGGCATGATTATATTTTATATCCCTCAATCCTACCTAAACTTAAAGGGATCCCCGGGTATTAAGACATGTATAGCTTAATATAACGTAAATTATGTCTCTTATTTAAATATATAGTAGAAACCCCATGAAAAATGTATGTTATTTTAAAAAATCGACATGGTTTTTGGACTATGGGGGGCGCCATTATTTTATGTGCACAGTACATTCTGCGTCGATGACGTCAAATAGTTGCACTCGGTGAGCTACTGGCGCTTATTTCTATAGTCTTTGGCTTTTTACCGCAACACAACTCAGAATACACAACTCAGAAAATAAAATACTGATAAGATATCACGTTGTGTGACTCTTGATTGTAATTCAGTTGAAGGGCAACAAGAGAAGCAATGCAAGACTTCACAAGAGGAGAAAAGAATGGGAAGATGCCTGTGGACGAATAAAACTTCCTAAAGACCCGCTTCGTTTTTCACTCCACTTTAGTCCTGATGCCTTTGAGTCTTTTAGTAGACCACAGCTACTGAAAGAGCTTACAAACGGCTGAGAAACGCTATGTCATCCTGTAAACATGCCGACGCTAATCATGACGCGCGGCTGCTAGAGGAGTTTCTCAGCGCAGATTTTCCTCGAGATCCGGGGCGTTTAGACTCCATGTGGGGAAAAATCGATGGTACAGCATTTGGTTTAAGCCTATGCTTAAACGTCTCCACCTGTAAGCTCTTTCAGTAGCTGCGGTCATCATAACAGTATTTTATTTTCCGAGTTGTCTATTCCGAGTTGGGTTGTGGTAAAATTAGCATCAGGTAGCAGCAGTAGCTCACCGAGTGCAATCATTTTACGTCATCAGAATAATGGCGACCCCCATAGTCCAAAATATGTATAAAACGATGTGATTTTTAAAATAACATAAATGGATCTTCTACTACGTACGTATTTCAGGAAGAGACATCATTTATGTTATATTAAGCCATACAAGTCTTAATACCCAGGGATCCCTTTAACAACTTACAAACTATTAATAAGCAGCAAATTAAAAAGTTTACTGAGGCAAAAGTCATAGTTACTAGTTAGTTAATAGTAAGAATTGGTCCCTAAGCTAAAGTGTAACCAAATTGTATGTCTTACTTGCCAATAAATTGTGAAATTTACTAGAAATTTATGAGGGAAAATTGTCTCTACACCCTTTTTTTTCAGTGTAGTAGTGGAGTGTTGTCTGTTTTCATCCACTGAAGTCATGGGGCAGAAAAATGTGCCTTCTAAACAATTCATTATAATGGAGTGTGTACTTTTTTAAGGATGTAAACACTGCCCAATGGTCATGTTTGGGTTTTGGACACCTCATCCGCCCTGCAGAGCAAGCGGAAAAAAGCATCCAGCTGACTCTGCTGGTCTGTTGACCTTGCCATGAGGCATTCAAAGTGCCACAGCGATAAGCCTGGTAAAGCTAATGCTCAAATGCATTTGGGCCCAAATTCGAGCTTCTTTTCTCAAATACATGATTACTTTTGAGAGATTTCTTTAGCTATACATAGATAAGACTGTCATTTTGGGTTTATTATAAATAAAGTGTTATTTTGCACTTACTCGGGAGACAAATATTTGCTTCTTGTGTTTTAATGTTATCACTACTACGCAGCCAGATTTATATGGCATGTGGGTCCAAACCTTAATTAATGTAATAATAGGAAAATAAATGACTTGATAAATGCAGTTAGTTTTGAATTTAATCACAATGTATTGTGTATCCCTTTTTCAGTCAGACTTTATTTTAAGGTCCAATTCTTGCTATTAACAAACCATTAACTATGACTTTTGCCTCAATAAACTCTTATTGCTATTATTAACAAGTTATATGTAGTATGTTAGGTTAGGATTGTATGGATTAAGGGATTAAGACTATGGTCATGCAGCACTTGCGCTACTACGTCCAATAAACGCCCGTATTTTAATATAGGCCCGGATAATATCAACTAGTTAATAGTGAGAATTGGTCTCTATTTAAAGTGTTCATTATATATTATAATATATCTATCTATTATATATATATATAGAGATATATAATAAGATATATATTAATAGTTTCTTATTTTTTTTTCTTTTTGTAACCTTTATTTTAGGGTCCTGCTACTAGTTGCTTATTAGCATCATATTACGAGAATATTAGCCATTTATTAGTACGAATTAAGCACTTATATTAGGCCTTATTCTCAGCCCTTATTCAAACATTCCTACATCCTACTACCGCAATACCTAAACTTAACAACTCCCTTCTAACTATTAATAAGCAGCAAATTAGAATTTATTGAGGGAAAAGTGATAGTTAATATTGAATAAGTGTTTCCTATTCTAAAGTGTTACCAGAAATGTGTTACTGTCTTTATTTGGTATCTTTTTTTTATTGCTCTATTTATTATTATTTTACTAGTCAACTTAGTTAAGTGTACATACTTTTGACACTTAAGTGGCACTTAAAATGCATCATTGCATTGTATAAGTGAAGAAAAAAAATCAAGTGGCTTTTACGGAAAGATTTTCAAAGAAAACAAAGTAGTTTGCACTCATACAAAAAATCTGTACATTTACCCAAGAATATTATATGAATTACTGGACTCAGACTTGTCACCTCGTGTTGATAGATGTGCCTTTAAAACCTACAGAGAGAAAGAATCAACCTGAGGCATTACCCTGCAGATGCATTATTTGCATATTAAGCGAACACTGACTCATCTATACATATGCAAACATCAATTTGCATATTTCAGATATGTGGCTGCTACAAACAAACAGAAAAAAATAGACTAGTCTCTACAATGATTTATTTTTATAATTATGTTTCACATCCTATCTGCTTGTTTATTGATCCAGCCATCAATTGGCCTTAAAACGCACTGGATCAAGAGAGAAAATACCACTAACTGTAACTGCACGATGCACGGAACATAAAACATTATATCCTTTCATGCAAATCTCACCTTATCTATAGAGACACACGGTAGCCATAACCGATTATCACCGCTGTGCACAGCTGCCTTCTCTTATGCATAGCCATGCATTAGACAAACCCCTTTATTTATTTAATTCAAATCGTAATCTAGTAAGTGAAACAGTCTGTGATGAATGCCATGGTCTCAGTGGCGAAGACTCAAGTAATTTGTAAATTGCGCTAATCAAACAGATTGCAGCCTGTGGGTCCCTCGCAGTGCCCGCGTACTCCCTTGAGTTCATTACAGTAATGAGAGGTGGAGCGACACGGATATGCAGAGGACACTGGCTGTGATATACCGCCCACAGCATCCCCCCACACACCCCGATCCATCAATGGATTCTCATTTACATCCACACTTCCAACTGAGACCTGTAATGGAGTAGGCTTCAAGCAGAGCCTGGCCTTTTCCGCTGATCCGGGAACAGCGTCTGTGCTGTAATAGTTAGCAGAGCGATTAGAGAGGGAGGAGGCGAAGAGGTCTCGGATCAGAGTGGCTGATGGGAGCAGTGAAGGTGAGGCAAAGGGTGGCCATATGGAAGCTTGCGTCGCCCGTCTGTCACCTCCCACCTTCCAGGCACTTCCAGGTGAGCAGGGACTACATCTTTATTATCTGTGAATGGAAACTTGCTGGCAAGCTTCTCTACTTTGGGTTGAAATGGTGGGAGGGGGCGTAACAAATAGGGTTGGCCCATTGGTAGGGTTTATGTACTTTTGATTTTGGAATGCGCTAAACACTCATTACAGGATCCTATGAATTTTGCAGCACTGCCTTATCTCCCACATGCGGCTTTCATTTCTTTCAGCAGCTGAGAGTCAGAAAATGGCATGGTGTCATAAAGGGGAAGCTGAGGAGGCAGTCAGCTGTGATAACTGATGTATTGACATAAGGCTTTCTCCACACAAACACACACACACTGATACCCGAGCTTTCGTGTTTAACTGCGGTGTAGGGGAAAATAGCTTTGTGATTTGGGTAGAAAGCAACTAACAGCTTATTGTCAGCATTCCCATAATTTTCTCTCTGTTTTTGCCCAAGCTAAACATAGTGAAGCACTAAATCTATAGGATGCAGTGAATATAAACTCTTGAGCAGCAGCCAAATTAATCTCAAGGGTATTTTTGTGAGTGTTTGGTGTCACCTTGTGGTCAATAAAAGTAGCATTTAAAGACTAAGGATGCAGATAAAAGAAAATGGATTAATCCTTGGAGAACAAACCACTGTTTGTTGCTAGAATAACTGTCTTTTTGAAGAAAATTAAAAACATTACATATAAAATGTGGTTGTGTCAAGTGGGACTGTGCTTTGTTGGTCTTTTAACAGCAGGCTTTTCTTGTCAAACAAACATGTTCCTAACACTAACCTGGTGAGATCCAACAAGATTCAATTTGTCTGTGCATACTGAAATGCAAAAATGGGTAATTACATTGTCAGGAGCGTTCAAGGCACTTTAGTCAGAGCAAGATGGTGACATACGATTTCTACATAGAATTCAGCAATATTTTTTGGTAACACTTTAGAATACTGTTCCGTCATTAATGAATAGCTTAGTAACATTCTAGGAACTAGTATTAACTAACAGGAAACTATAAATTAGTTAATTGGTTATTGATTAGTAAGTAATAACACAGTTATAGTCGGTAGTTCACTATTAACTAATCAATAACCACTATTTTTTCATACTTCCCAGAGGACTACTATATATAGGTTCATAATTCATTTGAATAATGCATAATACATCATTTACATGAAGATTAGTAATGACTCAAGTATTACCAAATTCTTCAGAAGGAATTACAAATTATTTGGATCAGTATTCTATAAAGTGAAGATCATGGTAACCCACTTGTGATGACTGAAGTCGTTGTAAGCTTTTAAGGTTTGTGTAAGGTTTTGTATAGCAATTTGTTCTGATGGAATTTTTAACACTTGAATCATTTCTAGTGGGTTACCATGATCTTCACTTTAGAATACTGTTCCAAATATTTAGTAACTTCTGAAGGATTTGGTAATACTTGAATCATTACTATGTAAAAAACATAATCATTACTATCGAGTTATGATTTTCACTTGATCCAAATAATTAGTAGTTCCTTCTGAATTACTTGATCTTGATCTTCACTTTAGAATTAATCATACATATGCATTTCTTACATTAATTTTGAACCTACAGTTAGGTCCATATACACTGCCAAAAATACTTATCTCACTTAGTATTTTTGTCTCGTTTCTAGTCAAAATATCTAAAAATTCTTAATCAGATGCTTTACTGGGGGGGGGGGGGGGGGTGGTGTGGGGGGGGGGGGGGTGGGGTCACTTTTCTTTTCTTTTCTTTTTTGAGGTGTATTTGGACCAAGCACATGTTTTATTTTAATTGTTTACCAAAGCATGTTCAAGTTACAGTTATATAATGAATATATGTGTAAAGTGCACACTCTCAGCTTTAATTTGAGGGTATTCACTTCCACTGGCACTGGTTCATATTGGTGTTTACTATTGATGTAACAGAAGACAGAAGAGGCCGGATGAATTCTGAAGTGTATAGGGATACACTGTCTGCCCATGCAACCAAATGCAGAAGTTAATTGGACAGCACTTAACAGTACAGATGGACAATGACCCAAAACATACTGCAGAAGCAACCCAGGAGTTTTTGAAGGTATAAAAGTGGAATGTTCAGCAATGGCCTGATCTCAGTCGCTTGATCTCAAATACATTTCAGACAAAACTAAAGGCAGAAAGACCCACAAACAAACAACAACTGAAGATAGCTGCAGAAAAGGCCTTGCAAAGCATCACAAAGGAGAGACCCAGTCCATGAGTTCCAGACTTCGAGCTCCTGAAAATAGGGGGGCTGTGTATAAAAATGGTTGCAATTCCTAAACATTTCACACAATGTTTTGGTTCAACCCCTTCAATTAAAGCTGAAAGTCTGCACTTCAATTTCATCTTGATCTTGTCATTTTATTGCATACCGACTCAGAATTATGAAAACTGTATCAGTGTCCAAATATATATGGACCTAACTGTACATATAGTAGTCCTTAGTAGTCTTCTGGGAGAGTTGAAAAAAGTAGCGACTGATTAGCTAATAGCGAATTACCTCATTCACCTGAGCGCTATCACTAACTCGTTAATCAGAGTTTATTGTTAGTTAGTAGTAGCTACTAGAATGCATCCATTGTTTTCTCACAGACACTCCCAACTTGGAAACTCAGGGCCTAATGATAGTTCAGTTTCCCATTCGTAATTACGACTTCACATGGCATTCATGTGCATTCTCATAAATACGATCAATCCAACATGACTTGAATGCACCACTAATCCCAATGGGCATTTGCAAACAGCATCGCAAACTTATGTGACTGAAACTACAGCTCTCGATCTGTAGTTAGAAGAGAGTTAGGGGTTGTTAGTATACATGAAGGACTTACTCGTTCTGCTCTTGGCACACAACGTGTCAGTGTCCACCCTGCACCAATACACCTGTCTATAATATGATTATAGGGTTGGAGCTGAACTGTCCAGGAAGGCAGATCTCCAGAAACAGAATTGGGCGTAAGGTACCTTAGACTAAAGGGTTTTTTCTCCCAATTAAATTAGCCTGCTGTTTTCCACCTCGAAGCATCTAGTGAATGTGACTTTCTTTCTTCTTCAGACGCATCCATCGGAGTTATATTAAAAATGTTCCTTGCCCCTCCCAGCATTTCAATGGGGGTAAGCAGGTGTTGGTTGTCAACAGTTCCGAAACTGAAATAAATGCAGCATCCAAATAAACTCCCTCACATGGCTCTGGGGGGTGAATAACGGCCTACTGTAGCAAATCCATGCGTTTCCGTCAGAAATATATCCATATTTCAAACGTAATAAACACTTTTCTATCACTCCGATTGGATTCGTCTGAAAGAAGAAAGTCACATACACCTAGGATGCTTCGAGGGTGACTAAAACACAGGCTAATTTTCACTTTTGGGTGATCTAACCCTTAAGAGGGAACCTACATCAAACATCACATAAATAAATGTCAGGAACAAAAGCGAAAGTCCTCAAATGCCATGTTCATTACTGCAGCATTTTAGCTAAATTAGATTGTGGAGAAAGCTGCTGAATGAATGAACCACATACAGTATAGTCTACAGGAATAAAGTGTGCATCAGTTACATACTGCATGTTATTGTGATTTCAAAAATGGTTTTCTGTTGTTTTGTGTAAATAAAAACGTATTACGTCTGTGCTTGACGTCATTAACATCAGTCCTATATTGTTGAAACAATGTGGTTCAAGCAAGAGAGATGCAACCATGTTATTACGATTTTGGAAAACAGCTGTGACTGGCTAGAAATGTTTCTATAATTCATGCATTGCACTGTGATAGTTAAGCAGCAGGTTACGCCATTACCGTCGCCACACTGCGCTTTGTATTTTCATGACTTCTGTGATGCTTATTCAGACAGCATGCTTTTTATGGTTTTCCCTGTGGAGCCTGAGGCATTTGTCATATAATATCTGTGATCCCAGAGGTGGTATTGTACATTGTGAATTTTTCATCACCACAGTACTGAATAAAGCTTGACTTAACACAATATGTAAGATTGTTTTATTAAAATATCCAAAAACCACTAGAACAGTGTTATATATTTTGCTGACTTCTGTACTCACATTATCCCAAATGTTTCGAAGAATATTAAAATCCAGAGAAAAAAGCCATTTTAACTAGTGACACGGACCATAGTGTCATTGTGTCGCCTGCCAATGACGTCATAACCCCTCGATTTCCGGGGGTTTTGTTTTGTAGAAAACATGGAAACACCAAAGACGCTTTAATATGTTGTGCGTTTTATTAGGCCGGTGATGACCGCATAGAGTAGCATAATAACAGAACTTTCAAATGTATCTAGTATGATAAAACAGCGCTGCTTTTTTTCGCACATATGCATGACCGGAAGGAGCGGAAGCTGTCGACTGTGCCATAATAAAAGCTCCGCTGCTTTCGATCCGTGTTGCACTCGTGTCATCCGGCCGTCGGTTTCGCTCGCAAGCTGCTTTCATCCTCACCTGCTTCATCGACTTGTTAACAATCATTTTGCTCTCCAAGACATGAT
Source organism: Sinocyclocheilus anophthalmus (assembly GCA_018155175.1). Taxonomy (NCBI): domain Eukaryota; kingdom Metazoa; phylum Chordata; class Actinopteri; order Cypriniformes; family Cyprinidae; genus Sinocyclocheilus; species Sinocyclocheilus anophthalmus. Next base: position 22,319 of record JADLZN010006445.1, on the reverse strand, counting down.
TCTGCCCAGTCCATCGGTGCATCGTCTTGTGGGGGGTGAAGACGACAACCTCCCTGATTCCACAGCTCTTCACGACTGCTCATCACTATGCCTTTTGCCTCGTTGTTTATGATGCGCGCCCTCTTAGCGGCGAAATTACATATGTGCCTTTAACACAGTTTATGAGATAATTAGCCAGGTTTGATGTTTATGTGTTGCTGCAGGTATAAAGTGCAATATCTTCCACATTGGCCCAAAAGAACTGCTGTCTGGGTCATGATTCCAGTGCGTGATTTGAAGGGTAAGCAGGGGAACAAAAAAAAAAAAGCTTCCATTTCTGTAAAACAAAATTCCCTCATTTTCCAACATCCCCTTACTATTGCGTTTAGATTAATAATGTTGTATATTATGTCAAACTTATCATGCAAATAAAATATTAAAATGCTCTGTCTATGATCATTTACAAACTATAATTAATGGGACTGCCCATACCCTCATGTGAGCGCGAACAATGTCACACAAGTTTATCCTCTCTTCACAAATGGCCGAGAGGTTCAAGGACATACTTTAAAAAGAAGAGAACAAGAAGAGAGTTACCGTTCCCTCAGAAGAATACGAACATTGAGTACAGTCTAATGTTGGATAATAGATTTAAAAACTGTAGCCTGCAAGAAGCTTATGATACAAGTGGTCTGTAAGCGGATTTACAATGAAAAAGAAGAATTATGATGGAGAGAACGGTTGCTTGCAGAAGCCATGCTTGCTGATGTTTTGTTGCAGGTCTATTATGACTCCTCCCCCTGAACCTTTCTTTACCCTGTATTGTGCTCTCTCATTGGCTGTAGGTCATCGCCGATGTAATTTCCAGTCATTATTAGATATTTAGCATGCTAAAACCGTGAAGTCCACTTTGCAGGGATTTCAAGGCAAGCCGACAGTGTTTCTAATGACAGCACTACTATGAGTGATGCTGTCTGCTTGTAAAACCAATATTGTTTTGAATACTGTTTCCAGGTACAAGCCTCCACTCCATTTCAACTGAGAATACCTCACGGGCATCAGCGATGAATCTGTGCTTCTCTCAGATTGAGTATTTGATAACACACTCTATGCGATCTTTCAGTCATGTGAATGAGATTTACCTCAGATTTCAGCCATTTGTGACCAATTTCCACAAAACTGTTGACGAGTGAAAATCGGGGCTAAAATCATGCAGTGTGCACCCAACATACAAGATTGTTGCCACTGAATTGTTGAAAACAAATGCAATCACTGAGATCGCAATGCACAGTAAATGTAAATGTAGGTAAATGTATGTGTGATTCTCTACAAAAAAAAAAAAACAGGTTTTAGTTCCTGAAGTGTTGAGCTATTTTCTTATGCCAGATTTTAAGCAATCTGCACCAAAACCTTGGTTAATAGCTTGACATCTTCACTCAAGCTGCTGTTAATGGCTTGAAAGCAGCACTTTGAATGGAGATTCGGTTTCTATCCAGATATTTAGAATAGAAACTATTAATTTAATCCAAGTCTTAAGAAGATATATGATCATTTTATATGAACAGATTTAATTTAGGCTTTATAAAGCTATTTAAATATAAACACATTCATAGAGTGCATCACATATGATAGGTCATATGATAAAACAAACCTCATTTATTAAGCACACGTTTGCACACTATTTACGTGATCGTTGTTAAGATGTACATAAAAGCCTAAATTAATTCTGTTCATCATTTAAAGGGGGCACGACATGGATTTTTTTTTTTTTTTTAATTATTATTTTAATATGTTCCTTGAGGTTTACTTATAATGTTAATAAAGTTTTTGCATATATATAAAGCTTTAAATGCATAAAGGGCCGGGTCCTTTAAAGCTTGTCAGTAATCAGCCACTGTTATGATTGGTTAACGTCATTGCATAGGAAACAGTATCAACACCACCTTACTGTTGCATGTGTTTGTTAATCAAAATAAAACGGTCATTTCCAGACAAAGCATTATGAAATCATTTACTTACAGTTTGTGATGCAGCTGCAGTCAGATCTAGTACCGCTTCATCTTTCAACAAATGTGAACTCTCCATGACACCGTGCTTCATTTACAAAACAAAATGCTCCGAACAATCATCAGACACGATCCGGGATGCCATTAAAAATAAACTATCCACTTACGCTGGGAACCTTCTGATATCTGTACAAAGACGCGAACGAGCTGTTTAAACCCAACGCGTCAAAACAAACTTTCTTTCACTTAATTTCTCCTGATGAGAGATTCAAGCATGTGGACTGTGCCAGAAAGCGAATGGGCATCTCTATACAAGATAGCGGCAGTACTTGTAATTTCTATTTGATTTTGACGCAACGCTACACTCGCATTTAGTGTAATCAAGTGTCAAGCCGTTAAGTGACTGAACGCCAGTGGGCGGGGCCTATGGTGAGGAGATGATTATTCGTCGATGTCTTGCTCTGGAAGTAGTGTTCATGCAAATATTTGTGCCCTGGTGATGTCATCTTGCACCTCGGATCCAAAACGAGCTGTTTTTGGAGCTTGATTAAATAAATGCTTTGTTTATAATGAGGAGGAAGTTTTAAGCTATGAAACTTGCAGGATGTTTTAATAGTACAAAGACCTCGTATATGCCAAAAGATCGAGGCAAATTTGATTTGTGTCATGACCCCTTTAAAGTGATCATAACTCTTCACAAGACTTAGATTAAACTGTGTGATTCATATGGTTTCATTTTATTATCTGTTTATGAACTTTTTGAAGCATCAAAATTGGGTTCTGGCCCTGCAGTGAGGGCGAAACCTCTCAGGTGATGAGTGTGATTAAATGATGGCAGAATTTTTATTTTTGGACAAACTATCCATTTAAAAGAATAATTCATCCAAAAAGAGACTGTAAAGTCATGGATTACTACATACAGAATAACTCACTACGAACTCTTGTTGTTTGGAGGGAGCGTGTACATTCTTTAAGCTTCCTCCTCTTATAACAGCTTATGAAGGTGAACTATTCCTTTAACCTGAACCAAAAAGCTCACCGACTCGGAAGGTTGTTTCAGGGCAAACTAGAATGTTGTCCCAGGAATATGTTCTACTTGGCAAAATCACAGTCACCGATATAGAACATTTATATGTGCTGCTCACATCTCCAAATTACATACTGTATCTTGAGATCCTGCTTGTCTCTCATTTCTTATTCAAAAACCTCTTCTTCACTGATTTCCCTACAGTCTCTCTCGAGCTCGCTGTCTGCATGTGCATTTAGGATTTGCTACAACAAGAAGTTGCACAAGTCACATGCCAGCTCATGGGACCACGGCCCTCGGCTTTCCTCTGACCCGCATTTCATCATTCCACTCTCATCCACTACTAAAGGCCATGACAGAATGAGCCCATCATAGATATTACACGTCACTCCTCCCACACAAGACAGAAAGCATTTTGGATTTCTTTGTAAGTGAGGCCAGTAACAACAGTAATGCAGCATTGCAAGTGGATGAAAACGAAAACACAATAAACACCAAAAAGAAAAGATCAATGAAACAACAAGCCCATCAAACCTTTACAGTAAATTTGAGAAAAGTGAAATGCTTTCAGATGGACTGCAACTGTTACGAGATTGTAAATTCAGATCTGATAAATAGAAACATCAATTTCAGCCACTCTGCCTATTAATCTTAAAGTGGATGTTTGTAGTTTTTTATTGTAGGAAGACTGTGCTTGCCAAAAAAAGGAAAATGGATCTCTTTTTAACGATTTTTTATTTGCATAGGCAAGTGTTTTGGCCTTTGTTTTAGCCCTTATCATATTTTACATGGTAAGTCACGGTAAGGGAATTACTGTGTTTGTGAACAAATCTTTGTTTATAATGAGCACTGGGAGTAAATCGCTCTCTATTGTTTTTTTCCTTTTCTTTCTTTCCTTCTTTCTTTATGTTGGATGTTCTGCTTTGATGGCAGCCAAGAGCGCTGATTTGGTCTTTCATCGCTGGGCTGACAGTTTTGAGGAAACTGAATCCCAAAAACAAAAACGTACACAAAAAAAAAAAAAAAACACATTATGCGCTGGTGTATCAAGAGATTGCAGGGGACTGAGTCCTCATGCTTAAATCGCCTCTGGTGCTTCCTGAACAAGGAAAACAATTTGGCCGCAAAATGTGCGTGCTTTCATCAATTAGCAAAACACATTTTGAAGGCACAAAGACAGAAAGGGATTAGCCTCAGCACAGTTTAGATGAACAGATGAATTTGGCTCAAAGCACCTACCGTATAATTGAGGACAAATTATATCATGACAAGTAGCCAAGCACTTGAATGGCTTTGACTAATGAGGATTCATCAGTGACCTGAAATGAGGCATGCATGGCTCTTTAATAATATTAGTATGCGGCTTCCTGGAATACTTGATTCTGATTGGTCATAGCAGTCAGATATTTCGTTTAATATCAAGAGTAAAATGTTGCTGGGTAAAATCATTAAAATCACTATGCTAATTGAGATTAATTAACACTAGAAAGATCTGTGTATGTTTCACAGCCGTATCACTTCCCACTCAAAATGGAAAAGCGATAAACTGGTAAGATACAAAGAACAAAAGAGATGACTTTTAAATAGAGGAATACATATTGCATTGGAAGACTCAAGATGTTGAATTTCAGAAAAAAAATAATAATAATAATATATACACTATATCTTACACTCCCAAGATGTAAAACTAATGTAAATGTAATAAAAATATTATATATTTTTTTATTGATTTAATATTTTACTTACTCATAGCATAGGCCAAATATACTGTACACTCAGCTGTGTACAGATCATTAAAAAAATAATCAAGTCTATAAATAAATAATATTCTCTCATGCTGTTCTATAGATTGTTGAGACTTGACTGGCCCTTTCTCTTTTACCTCCTTCTGTGAAGCGTGACATGGAAATAACCTCAATGATAAATTATATACTGTATGTGTCTTCAGTTGACAGTGAAACATGCATTAACCAAACATGACAGCTTTATGAAGCATTTATGCGTGCCATGGCATGGCATAACAGCAGACTTTATGATTCTTGACATTACTGCCATGGTACATGGTCTACTCTTTGTTTTCAAAGGCTACATCATAACTCTGTTTCTGACTCCAACATGATATTTACTACCCAACTATACTTTCAGATTAATGAGAAAATACAACTGAGCAACTTTCAACTAAATATATAACTATACTTTAACTTTTGCAACAGCTTCAACTAAAGCGGATCTCATTAAAAATAAATAAATAAAAATGTTTAGCATTATTGATATTTTGTGCATTATTGATAGCTTTGGGGCTGACATACTAAGCTCCTTCTCAGTTTACTCAATGAATTTCCCCCTATAAATGCATAAATAAATATATAAAGCATACTGTCTAGACAATTATTTTTCATTACCATAATTTAGTTCAATAAATGCCACCATTAGGTATACTTACAATTGCACTGCAGATCTTAAACTAGGGGTTGTCAACCTTTTACCAGCCAAAGAGCACATTTTTTTAAGCAAAATATAATATCCTGACAATCTCCTTGAGGGTTTACAGTTTTCACCACTTTAGCTGTCTGTCACGCTACGGTGAGATAAACGCACAAAGAAGATGAAGAAATGCAAATAGTGTTTAATAAATCCACACAACGGTAAATCCAGGACAGAACATGCAGGAGACACACATAGGGACATAGTAGACTGGACAGAAAACAGTGAACAGAACACAACTTAAGTAGGTTGGCAAATGAAGATAATTAACTTGACACACCTGAACCAAATGATATAATGAACGGGAGACAGAAACTAGGTCACACAGAGCACATGGGGAAACAAAACACAACAAACAGTCCAGGGGTGTGACAGTTCGCCCCCCCTCCCGGAAGGTGTGAACTTGCGCCACAGAAACAACAAAGGAAGGGACGGAGGGGGACTTAGGAGGAGGACAAAGGAGTGGATATGGGATGGTGACAGGGGATGACAAAGGGCTGGCAGGAAGGCAGACAGATAATGTAGACAATGGAGATGACAGAGGGAGGAGCCAGGACGAGGACAGAAGGGACCAGGGTGGATCAGATGAAGGAAGGAGCCATTTTGGAGGCAGAAGGGACCAGGGCGGATCATATGGAGGAAGGAGCCAGGGAGGAGCCAGGCGGGACCCAGGCCACAACCATGATGGTGGCCCACGGTAGAACTGACGGAGGGAGGAGCCATGGTGGAGGAAGGGCTAACAGCTCCAGGGGGCCAACCGACGGTGGCGGTGGAGCCCGAGGTTGAGAGCCGATGAGCCAGGGCAATGGGGAGGATCCGGAGGGCCAAGGCGGAGCAGATGGCTCTGGCGACCGAGGCAGAGGTGGGAATCCGGAAGGCCGTGGTGGAGCCGCAGTGACAGAAGACCAAGGTGGAGTCAGAGGGAAGGTAGAGCCTGACAGAGCCAGAGGGATGGAGGGATTAGGTGTAGCTGGAAGAGTGGAGTCCCGAGGTGGCGGGTCGATGACAGACCAAGGCAGAGCTGGAGGGACGATAGAGCCCGGCGGAGCTGGTGGACTGACGGGCCACGGCGGAGAGGAGGGAGCTAGGAGCCATGGTGGAGCCGCTGGGTCGAAGGGCAGAGGCGGAGTCTGAGACTCAGAGGCTGGAGGCAGAGACAAGGGATCCTCCAGCCATGACGCCAATGGAGACTGGCAGACCCGCGGCGATCCCACCGCACAGATGGTGAGCTGAGGGACTGTCAGGAGACAGAGGTGGCAATGGTGAGGATGGTAGAGAGGTGTGGGACCCTGAGGGAGGGGAGGTCAGGATGCTCAGGGGGCTTAGGGATGGTGTGTGCTGCCCACACACACCATAAGGCCACTTCCAGCACCGTGAGCGCCAGCAACAGGGGAACGACAGGGGAACGACCTCCGTGGTCGCTATAGTATAGGCATACAGTTTAGGGCAGACAGATAATTCCAGGCAGACGGACAGTTCAATATGAACAGACAGTTCAGTTACAACCTCCGTGGTCGTTTCAGGACAGACAGGTGATTCAGCGCAGACAGGTTATTCAGGGCAGACAGGTTATTCAGGGAAGGCAGAGTTCAGACGAAGGCAGGGAGGAGAGGGGGCATGTCTGCATATATGTTAACATCCTCTGAGCGCACCCTCAGCTCACCCCTAGTGGTGGTGAAGTGGGCGGGGCATTCCACCGTGCCCTCGCTCCATACTGACACTTCGACCGTTGCAAGTCTAACAGCCGGCTCGCCCACCTGGACTGACACCGATTGAGGTTCTGGCTCCGGGGCACTGTCGCTTGTCGCTTTCCTAGGCGATGGCTCATCGGTCGTTGCGGGCTCTGGCTCTCCATCAGCGGTGGGCTCAAACTGTAGCTCCGCAAAGAAGGGTGGTGGTGGGCTGGGCTCTGGGTCGACCATAATAACTCAAAAGGAAAACTTAATAAACAAAAACAAAATGGAGGGATAGACGCCACCTTACTTTCACTTTTAGGTCCGGTCTTTTGTCAAGCTACGGTGAGATAAATGCATGAAGACGATGAAGATAAATGTAAATAGTCTTTACTAAATCCACACAAGGGTAAATCCAGGACAGAACAGGCAGGAGACTGATGAACAGAAAATAGTGAACAAAACACAAGTTAAGTAGGTTGGCAAATGAAGATAATTAACTAGACACACCTGAACCAAATGACATAATGAACGGGAGACTGAAACTAGGTCACACAGAGCACATAGGGAAATAAAACACAGCAAACAGTCCAGGGGTGTGACAATGTCTTGGGTATTTGTGGTGCATCCAAACAAGGATCCATTATAATCCAACATTTCTTACAATTTCTATATAAAAAGACAGAAAAAAAGTGTGTTAAGCATGTGGAGTGAACACAGGAATGGGGTATGCAAAAACCAAACTGGTTTCTTCTAACATGCGACATGCTAAAAGCTTCCAAAAATAGACATCATCCAATTATTTGTTACAATAGACTCATGGTACAATACAGTTCATTAAGTGCCTCAGCTTCATTATCTGTGTTAATGCAGGTAACTGCATGACTCATGGGACCAGTTTTCTTAATTGACATCCGGGGCTGCACAGCTCAGGTCACAGAGTTTGCTGAGGTTCGACTTGAATATAAACACTCAGTGTGAATGAAAAGATTGGAGAGAAAAAACAATCCATATCTCCCCTCCATCAGGGCTGAGGAGGTCATCAGACTCAATGAGATTAAGACGCCAGCGGCTGTTAGACATTTAGACACAACAGAGGAACAGGCCGCAAGGGAGAAACGTAGCATCAGCATAGAAATTTAATTATCTATTTAAAGAGCTTTTCTCTTTAACATACCATGTGCAAACCTAAATAATTTCAGACAGGTGTTAGGAGAATAAGTGCTTTCTTTAAGCATTACACATATTGATATTCATAGGAAAAATCACAGTCACACTTTTGGTCCCTCACCTTTACAGTAAAACCAATATCGCCTCTGGACACCAAAGGAGCCGTAGAATTTCAAAGAGCAGTTTGTTTGTTTTCAGCACGATTTCATGTGATGTCTATAACTCTAACCCTGAAACAAATACTAATTTCAAACCAGAGAATTTGCCTGCAGAGAAAGAAAGAAAGAAAGAAAGAAAGAAAGAAAGAAAGAAAGAAAGAAAGAAAGAAAAATTCTTCATATTCAGGTAAAGTTCGAAATGTGTGTGCTCTATCTCCTACAATTTATGTAGATTACAGTAGTGTGATATTGAAATGTTCAAACTGCATATAGTTCACTCTGAAAAGCCTTTTCCTTTTAGTAAGGGCTTATTGTGTCTCTCAGTGTGTGATGGGTGTTCATGTAACTGTATTTGATGGTGTGCCATCTGAAAGCAAAGTCTGAATTCAATTGCATATAGTTTGGAAAAAGGTCTGAGGTTTGCATGGCATAGTTTGTGTTTTATAGTTTTCAGTAAATGTGTCTTTGGGCTGTTGGAAAGAAAAGACAATTCTCTCTTTTAAACATACTGTGAAATTGTGTGGTGTTTGCATAACAACAGACAGAACAGGCCTTATTATTCACAGAAAAAAAATCGATTTTAGAAATGTATTCCTGAAATGCATTGAAAGGTGTCATATCACATTGCATCATGTCTCTACATTGTGTCACCATTTTCACTATGTAACATTTCAGAAAATGACTGACATCTAATTAAAAAATAAAAATAAAAATGATAGGTTCACAGATGGATAGATATAGTTTTTCATAACCAGACATTCAGACCGACTGGTCTGGGATCTTTGGCCACTTTAAATGGCCAAGGCCCGCCCAAGAGCCCATATGACTGACAGGTAAAGCAACTACTCATGTTTCATTTTGTGCTGTGTCATGTTTAGGGGCGTGGAAATGTTCCCACAATAACAGACCAGTGTGAAAAACCGGTGTGCGAACTTTAAATACTTAACATACTTTTGAAAATCCAGCATTTAGCTGATCCTGATAAACACTTATCGTCACAGTAGTAAACATGACGGCTTTCTTATTCCATGAGGTGGTTTGGCACAACTTTTATCATTTTTAACAAAGATTTAAGATTTAAGATTTAAATTAATACTGTTCCTCACCTCCCTCCCTCCAGTAGCTCCTTATACAATACTATATGACCTTAAAATACTTTTACCATAGTACATAATTGGTAAAATAATACAATTTCACATTTGAATAAAATTTTTGGAGATAAAAATATTGGTAGCTCACCTGGTACTGCTTTGTACCTGCGATGCGTAGTGCTGGATTCAAGTCCTGTGAAACATGAGTTATGACGAAAGATGCAAAAAAAAAGTAAGCTAAAATGGTCAGGTTGCTTCAGTAAATGTGTTTCCCTTTCAAGGGAACTTCGAACTGTGTCCTCTAGGGGTCGCTATGGGGAATGCCTCGTCGTGACCCATGTCTGAAGCATACATTGAAAAAAACACCAACAAATCCATGTTATGGTAAGTGTGCACGTGAAGGCTTTGTGCACTTTCTAAAATCCACATTGTGGTAAGTTTGCACGCTAGTTCTTTGTGTTCTTTTCTAAAATCCTGTATGGTGAGGGCTTCGCGCGGTTGCTTCGTGCCCTTTCTTGAGCTTGTTTGAGCCCCGTTCACCTTGGGCACCACTCCACTTAGGTATCCTAGGATACCTACTTTAACAGTTTGTGGCCACTAGAGGTCTGTTGAGACAGTTCCTTTCAGAGCTTATGCAGGAGCAAGCGGTGGCCCCTGTGTGAAAGGCCAAGACTTAGTGTGATACTAGGTTCTTGGTTGTATCCCCTTAAAGGAATCCATTATGATTCCAAGCCTTGAGCTCTACCCCAGTCCCAGGAGTCTGGCCCTAACAGGTAAGTTGGGTATGTAGCCTAGGCCTTTGGCCGTAGGGGATAAAGTCACAGACAGTCGTCTGACGTCCCAGGGGCAACTCACCATGAAAATGGTAAAGTTGGTACTTAGTGCTTGCCATGGTTCTGGCCCGCACTCCCCTCAGCATGGCGGCATGGGTATATCGTTCCCCATAGCGACCCCTAGAGGACGCAGTTTGAAGTTCCCTTGAAAGGGAACGTCTCAGGTTACTTATGTAACCATGGTTCCCTGAGTAGGGAATGAGACACTGCGTCCTCTAGGCTTCCTGCCATGCTTCGAACGCAAGCTTCAGACGAAGAAGTGAATGACATGTTCTCCCGGCGCCTATTTATGCTATAATCGCACTGGTAGTGATGTCATGGGCTGTTGCCGGCCAACGTGTTGTTGGTGTTTTTTGCAATGTATGCTTCAGACACGGGTCACAACGAGGCGTTCCCCATAGCGACCCCTAGAGGATGTTCCCTACTCAGGGAACCATGGTTACTAGTAACATGAGAGTTTTACAAATTTCCCTATGTTTGCATTTTTATTTTGCTATCAGACAGTTATAGGGCCGGGATTAGTGGGTGGGGTACATTACTTTCAAATGCAACAGAGCAAGCTTTTAACACTCACCGGACATCTCATTTCCATAGTGTCGTGATATGTACAACAATCAACAAAATGTGTTGCCAGATTCATGTTTAACTGTTTCAGAGAAAACCAAACACTCTTTTAAATTTAAATTTTCCCCACGATTTACAGCCTCTTCTCAGTTCCTAAAGTGTTGTTTTCTTCTGTTCAATTCCTTGATGTTGATAGATAGATAGATAGATAGATAGATAGATAGATAGATAGATAGATAGAAGATAGATGCTGTATGGCATGTTTCAATTAACTTTCTGTGCCCTCTGAACCTTCAGAAAAGAAAAGAAAAGGGAAACAAGAATGAAGAACTGAAAAGAAAAGAAAAGAAAAGAAAAGAAACGTTTTGTCCTCAACAAACAAGTAATGTATTTATCTTGATGTCCATGTATTTGGAAAATATGTAAGGCACGGCTCAGCTGGTCGCCCAGAATGGTTCGGCATAAAGAATGTTAATGCATTTCATTTTGGAAAGAGTTGCTGAGATATTAACAGTAAATAGATTACTGCTGTGAGGAGTGTACGAGGAGGGAGTGCAGATGGAATTTACCTGCTAAGCACAGCTCATGACACACTGAGCAAAGCATTACCTCCTGCTACTCTTTCTGTTCCTTCAGTACATTTACAGTAGTTTTCAGTGATGACTATATAATGTGGAACATTATTTCATTTTTTTATGTTTTAAAATATGTATTAAATATTAAACTGTTTGCAAGGCAGTGCTGTATTTATATTTCTCAAACATTAAGATCTGGGGTTACTTTGAACCCTAACTCATGCAATTAAGATGCTGAAGGACAACACAGCTCTGAAGCAGCATTTGATTTACACAGAGAATAAGCCTTGACAATATTTTCCTCTCTTGCAAGCACTTGTATTTCCTTCTAGAAATTCTAATGAAATTTTCTTGTAGTGGATCAACTGCTACAGGGCTTTAGATTGATGAATCTCTGCTTGGGGGTAATCAATGCTTTTAGTTATCTATAAATGCTAAAATGACAGATGGAAAAATCTAGCAGTTCTTCCTATAAGGAATACAAATGAACTGGAAAAGGTGAAATCAATAGTGGGGGGGATCTGGTTTCTGTTGTAAATATAATTTTTATACAATAGCAATCTTTTTACGGACATGCAGACAAACTCTTCCATATGTATTTGTGCTTACTTTACATTGTTCTGCCTCAAAGCAACTCGACTGAGCGAAAACTATCATTTCCTACAAGAAGAGAGCGACAGAGGAGGGAGAACGCTTTATGCAGCAACTTTTATTGAGTCAGAGGGCTGTGTTAGATTTCCCAAGCTTCAAATCATGACCTTTAGTTTAGTGGGGGGGACCGTTCTGGCTCAGTAGCGTAACTGACATTATGTCCAAAAACTTGGCCATCAATCACTCCATCCTTCTGTATTTCACCTCCTACAACTCCACTCTTGAGGTAGCGCCTGTCCTGGGCTCATGCATATTCATGATGGACATGGGTCATGTGCTCAGGAGGGGCCATCAGTCACTATTAGCGCAGCAGGACTCTTAGGAAGTTTTAAAAGAGTCGGCCATAGTTCAAAAAATAAACAAGTACTTCCAAAACTGTGTCTTTGGAACACCAGGACATCAGAACCCAAACATCAGAATTACTGTATTTACGCGCCTCAGCGATTCCACTCACACTGTTCACATAAGTGGATTCAGAAATGATTCATCTTTATGCTGTCGAAAACTTTGTGAACAAAGAAAGCACAACAGATAATGGAATATATGATTTGCTCTAATGTTTAATAAGTATGGAATTTATGTATGGGTCATGGGATATGATAAGTGAACCAATTTATAATCATTTTATAGTTAACTAAGATTTAATGTTTATTTAATTTTAATATGCAAACCAAAATTCATTTTGTCAGTCTCCCTCCTCTTTTATCTATACTGCATAGAATTTCTATATGTTGCTGTCACTACCTGATTTTTTCAAAAGTTAATTTGGGTGTTTTGAATTTGAGCTCCGTCAAGTTCATTCTTTGTTGTCTAATTTTTTTTTTTTATCTTAAAATCAATTTTATAAACCATAATTTTCGTTTCTATAGCATGTGAATATATCCCTTATCGTATTCTACAACAAAAACAATCAAAGCACCTTGTTATCACTAATTTTATTTTGATTTCCTGAGTCCGCTATTAGCATACAGCCCGCTAGCATCGCCAGCGTGGTTGCCGCTAATCTCGCTTACATTACTAATACTCTATTCACACACATTACCATTGTTTTACTCACTGTTACTTGCTTTAATGGCGGATGTGTGTCTACCTTTGAGTGCAGGTGAGGACACGTTCGAATGCAGCTCAAGCTGGAGGCCGTGGAGAAGCAGATCCGCGACCTGGTGGAGAGGCAGGAGAGGTGGAGAGGCAGACCCAGCTGAGAGAACGGAGAGCCGCGCTGGAAACATCCCAAGCTGACGCTCACAAGTCCGAGGTAAGTATACAGCACGCTGCTAACTCTCCCACCACCTCTACTCCGTGTGTTTCTCTGCACCCAGGACGCGATCTTCCCAGATGTCCTTCACTCCGGGCCCGGGGGGGGGGGGGGGCCGGACACCACGGGACCTGGTGCAACCCACCAGGGGTGGGGAAAAAAAGGACACGAGGATGGCTCCGGGCGACGACTCTCCCCCTCCGAGCCCTCCGGTCTTCGAGATCTCCACCCGGAACCGCTTTGCTTTCCGGACTCGAGACATTTTTCTATCGTCTCGGACTTGTCTCGGACTCGTTCGGTGTTTGCACTCGACTTGTCCGGGCCCTTGGTCATGGATCGGCCAAATGTTCCATTGGTCTTGACGCGTCCAGGCAATATGCTTTTGTTTTCTCCTTCAAAAAAAAAAACCACAGTTGCAGGTGGCCTAAAAATGCATGGGAAAACGCCAGTTGTGCCGCTTTCTCCTTCTTTCCAAAGCATTCTGTAGCCTGCGCTCTATGCTTGCGCTTCCGTGGCGTCTGCCGTTGCTAAGCAACCATGACCTGCGCTCTCCATGAAGACACGGGAGTTTCAGCAAAGGATAAATGGATTTGCAGCACTAAAAATCCCTTGCAGTAGCTCTGCTACTAAATTTATTTTTAAAAATGGCTATCCTTGTACAGCTATGATCAGCAGTTTCTCCGTCTTGGTTTAGCTTTCAATTTTGTTACGGGAAAAGATGAAGCTGATTGGTTGATTCTTGTCACATGACATACAGTATGGTTTTACAAACCACAGAGAATTCTTCAACGGGGCACGGAAGAAGAAGAAACACAAGGCCAACTGCAAATTTTGCAACAAAACTATTGCAGAAACCTGTGGGACAACATCTCATTTCGTAAGGCACCTGCAAAGACCACCAAGGAGAGGTAAGTTGAGCCGAAGGCATCCTGAACATAAGAAGTAGCCTTGTATTTGACTCTTGCGTACCACTTTACAATAAGGTTAATTAGTTAACTACAATAGTTAACATGAACTAACAATGAAAAACACTTCTACAGCATTTATTAATATTAGCTAACTTTAATTTCAGCATTTACTAATGCATTATTAAAATGACAAGTTGTGTTTGTTAACATCAATGCACTGTGAACTAACATGAACAAACAATGACTGAACAACTGTATTTTTATTAAATAATGTTAACAAAGACAAAAATAAAGTGTAATAAATATATTGTTAATTGTTTGTTCATGTTAGTTAATACATTAACTAATGTTAACAAATGACACCTTATTGTAAAGTGTTACCGACTCTTTTTATGAGGTTAGAAATAGGGCTGAAAGATGAATTGTATTTTCATTGTCATTGCAGTATGAAAATGTTATTTAGCAATGGCTAAATAGCGAGCATAAAAGTGTGCTATGAAATAGCAGTTGGTGGATTTAGGCGCCAGAGTGCAGAATTCAGCACTCAACAAAACTCTGGCATTTCAGCGATGACTCATCTGAATGCCTTTGATTGGCCATTGCATTAATAAACTCAATGGAATCGTATGTTATTGGTTGTAATGCTCACCGCTGTAAAAAAATTATTTAGTTTTATTTGTTGGCCCTAATTTGCACAGTTAATTATTCATTTATTTATCACAAGTAATCATCATTGCAAAAAAAAAAAACTCCACTGTTATCACACAGCAGAATTTCCTCATATCGTGCATGACTATTAGAAAGGCAAAATCAATGCAAATCAGTGGATATGTCTGCTATAATAGGATAGGTGTGTTAAGGCCAGTTGGAGCTGAACTCTGCAGGGCATTGGCCCTCCAGTATCTAGTTTGGAGACCCCTGTCCTACAGAGTTGTTACTTTGCACATGCTTTTTGATCATTACAAATAATAATGTAAAATTATTTTCTTAGAATAGGAGATATGCTGTCTCTCGCATCACATACATTATCAATAGTTAAGTATGTGGTCTTGAAGAGGATCCTTTTTTGTATCTCATTTGGACTCGGTCTTGACTTGGACTCAAAACTTTTGGACTTGGACTCGAACCTCTTTGGACTCAGTCTTGACTCGGTCTCGACTATTCCTGGTCTTGGACTTGTCTTGGACTCGACAAAGCTGGACTTGACTACAGCTCTAGTCCGTGCTACGTTAGCTGAAAGTAAAGTGCACACTTACTGTCCCTGGTGCTCGTGTTCTCAATGTTTCTGCGCAGATACCCGCGATCCTGAAGGACGACGAGAGCATCGGAGCGGTCGTGCTTCACGCGGGAGTTAACGACACCAAGCTGCGGCAGACAGAGACACTGAATAGGGACTTCAGGAGCATGATCGAGACGGTGCGCCGCACATCGCCCGCGACAACGATCATCATGTTCAGGACCGCTTCCCACGTATCGACTAGGACACGAAAAGTTCAGTAGGCTTTTTTGCTTTAAATGAATGGTTATTGCCATGGTGTAAAGAACATAAACTGCTTTTTGTTAATAATTGGAATCTTTTCTGCGAGCGTCCTAGGCTTTTTCGCGCTGATGGCCTGCACCCCAGCAGAGTCGGAGCAGAACTCATATCGGACAACATCTCCAGGACGCTACGTACCATATGACTAGTAGGTAAAATCTCAGATAACTGCCCTGATGTTATACCCGCTTCAATGATAGAAGTACTTGCGCTGTACAAAATATAAAGACTGTGTCTGTTCCCCGAAAAGTAAGGTCAAAATATAAATTTAATGCAGGATCTCGAAAAAAAAATCTGATCGTGATTAAACCAGAAAAAAATAAATAAATGAATAAAAACTATTTTTAAAGTTTGGTCTCCTAAACATTAGATCACTCTCACCAAAGCAGTTATTGTAAATGAAATAATCACAGATAATCGTTTTGATGTACTATGCTTGACTGAAACCTGGCTAAAACACCTAAGTGATATTGGTCTAAATGAGTCTACCACCAAGCTACTGTTATAAGCATGAACCCCGTCAGACTGGCCGTGGCGGCGGTATTGCAACAATATATAGTAATATTCTCAATGTTACTCAAAAGACAGGATACATGTTTAACTCATTCAAAATACTAATGCTCAATGTTACACTGTCATATATGCAAAATAAATCTATCGTATCTATTGCTCTGGCTACTGTGTATAGACCAACAGGGCCGTATACAGATTTCCTAAAAAAAATTGCAAATTTCCTCTCAGACATGTTGGTTACTGTTGATAAAGCGCTAATATTCGGAGATTTTAATATTCACGTTGATAATACAAATAATGCATTAGGACTTGCGTTTACTGACCTAATAAACTCTTTTGGAGTCCAGCAAAACGTCACCGGGCCCACTCATCGTTTTAATCATACGCTAGGTTTAATTATATCGCATGGAATTGATCTTACTGAGATAGATATCGTACCTCAAAGCGATGACGTTACTAACCATTCCCTTGTATCATGCATGCTGCGTATTACTAATATTAAATATATGGCTCCGCGTTATCGTCCGGGCAGTACTATTGTTCCAGCCACCAAAGACAGATTCACAAATAAACTACCTGATTTATCTCAACTGCTCTGTGTAACAATAAGTACACATGAACTAGACGAAATGACTAGCAACATGGGCACTATCTTCTATAATACATTAGAAGCTGTTTTCCCCATCAAATTGAAAAAGGTTAGAGAAAAAAACATACTGCGCCTTGGTACAACAGTAATACCCATTCTCTCAAGAATAAAACTCATAGTCTTTAGCGCAAATGGAGAAAAACTAACTTGAAAGCTTTTAGAATTGCGTAGAAAAACAGTATGTCCAGCTATATACAGGCTCTAAAAGCTGCCAGGGCCAAACATATCCACAAACTCATAGAAAATAAACAAAACAATCCAAGGTTTTTATTTAGCACAGTGGATAGATTAACAAATAACCAGACGCCACCCGATCTACATATTCCCTCACAGTTTAATAATAATGACTTATGAATTTCTTCACTGATAAAATAAACAACTTCAGAAATACAATAACAAATTTAGATTCTACAACATATAATACTTCAGATTCATTCATCGCACCAAAAGATAAACTGCAGTGCTTTACAACTATAGGACAGGAAGAGTTAAATAAACTTATCACTGCATCTAAACCAACAACATGCCTGTTAGATCCTATACCCACTAAATTACTAAAAGAGTTGATACCTGTAGCAGAAGAACCGCTTCTCAATATTATAAACTCATCGTTGTCTTTAGGTCACGTCCCAAAACCATTCAAGCTGGCGGTTATTAAACCTCTTACTAAGAAACCACAACTAGATCCTAGCGAACTGGAAAATTACAGACCCATCTCAAAACTTCCTTTTATGTCTAAAATTTTAGAAAAATTTGTGTCTGCTCAATTGTGCTCCTTCCTGCAAAAAATTATCGCTATGAAGAATTTCAGTCAGGTTTCAGGCCCCACCATAGCACAGAAACTGCACTTGTTAAAATTACAAATGACTTGCTTCTTGCGTCAGACCAAGGCTGTATCTCATTGCTAGTTTTACTTGATCTAGTGCTGCATTCTGTCACTATAGATATGCATACTTAAGCCGATTACAAAAACTATACAGGGATTTAAAGGGCAGACTTTAAGATGGGGTTGATCTATCCTGTCCGTTCGCTACCACCTTGTTAATTAAAGGGAGTCATCTCCCCAATATCACCAGTAAACTATGGAGGTTGCCCACAGGATCTGTCCGAGGTGCCTCCGCTATTTTCGATTATACATGGTGCCCTTGGTAATCTTATTAGAAGAAATAGTTGAAACGAATCAGCTCATGGGAAATATGAATAATTAAACATAACTAGTTATAATTAATTATGAATATGTTAGATCCACTGTAGATATTTAGCAGACCACTCAGGGTCAACCGTCTTGTCAAATCTAAGAACGTTAATTTCCTGGTTAATGGAAATAACTTTCTTACTGTACAATTCTACTCAGAGCTTGTAGCATAAATCTGCATGTTTAAGTGACTCCAGTTATGAGCAAACAAAGAACCACGTCAAGTGTGATACAAGTACGGTTTTATTAACTACATCAACACTTAAACTAGTCTAACATAAACTAAAACATAAATGGTCTAACTACACACACACACACACACACACACAATTCCGGTGGTATAGGAAAGGGTAAAAGCTTAACTCAGTACAGAAAGAGACATAAGGAATGAAATGTATGGAACCATTTGCATATTCAGCAGAAATACACTTGAGGGAAACGTCAGATTCTTAATTCAAACACACCTTTGAAAAAAGGTGTAACTGATACTTAATGCATCAATAAATAAGTGTGATACTTGCGAGTCTCGTCTGTCTGAAAATAGATTCCTGAAGCAATCTTAAGGCCCAAGATCTTGCTGAAGTTGGTTGATCAGAAAGAACCAGTTTTGAGTTAGAGAATCTTGATTAATGGAAAGGTCAAGGCCGAAACCTGGCACGTAACTTGGGATTTTCTGGAGCGTTGGAACTCACATCTTAACGAAACCTAGCAGGACCACCGACTGGAAGGGTCCCTGGAGCAGGGCCTTTAAGGTCGGAGAAGATCCCAGCCTCTCAAGATGGGCTTATCCAATGAGAAAGATGGAAATTCCAAGCGGGAGGTGGCAATTGCTGGAGGGTTTTACGAACCTTTGTCTCTAAGCATGGTAATTTGCAAAATGGACTTGAATCGAAATTACTAAAGATGCTCAGGACCCTAATATATATTGCCTATATACCAACATATAATATACACACTCGTTTCGATCATAAGAAGGCGAATTCATAGAAACTAAGCAAGGTAGGATTACATATAGTGAAAGGATGACAGGAATGTGTTTTCAATCATAAGCATGATCCCGTATACAATTTCAAAGACAACATACACGATGACAATAATATACCCAATGACCCTGAAGGATCATGTGTGTTCATTCAAAGAAAGGTGTTCCTATGAATTAATTAGTAGAAAAGACCATTTCTACTCTGCCTCTTGCCCTGAGACATGCAGGGATTTTCCCTGCTTTAAATACTTTTGGCCAATAAACCCAGTGAAATCAGCGTTGGTTGCCATGCAACAAAAGGGGCCTGTTTCGGCCTCCTGGGGTGTTACGCATTCAGGGGGGAAGGGTCCATGGGTCCTCATATGGCTTGTTAACCGAGGGGTGTTACAGAGTATTTGTTAAATATAGCTAACAAAAAAATATATTGTGTGTTTGATTGGTCCAGACGCTACAATTCCACCCTTCGATGTTGTTGTCCTAGATAGAATAGTACAACACGAGCGGGTCAAGGTGCGAACAATCGAACAACACCTGGGGCATCACGGTGGGAGAAGCTCAGGGCGGCTCTTTGGCTGTTGGTGCCCAGAAGTGGTTGTGGTGCCGTGGTGATGCTGTCAGGTGTCTGTGGTGAGTAGCTGTAGCCGGTGTGGTACTCAGCTTAGCAGCAGGTGGTCGAGGCCTGTGTACCTGTCATCCTGAAGTGAGAGTCGGGGTGGTAGGATTGTTGTTTTTTGTGATGTTGTGAGCCAGTCGGCTATCTTGGTACCCGTAAGTGGGGACAGAGGTGTTTAGACTCCTCATGGGGAGAGTGATGTGGTTCCAGGGATGCCGGGGGGAACGTTATGGAGATTCTTAGGTGTAGAGAAGTCCGACTGACCTCAGTGATGATGGCAGGAGAGCCGGCAGGTGGGGGTGAGCTATCTGCTTTGGGGGGGGCCTCACCGCACTAGAATCCGATGTTTGCGGTCCTGTCGCTTGCGCTCTTGTGGCGCAACGACTTGAGCTTGCCTGAGTTTGTGTGGTAGAGCTTTCGCTGTTGGGGCATGGTGGGACCGTTGTACGCAATCCAACGTTTGTTGGCTGCTCTGGGGGGTGTCGACCCGGTTTCAAGGGATGCTCTCATTGGAGGGGCATGGATGCGTGTTGCAGCAGGCAAGGAGTCAGAGGTTTTTCCTTCTCAATACTCCTTAGTTGAGTATTGTTCAAGGAGCTCTTTTGCGAGTGACAGCAGCTCCTGTAACCCAGAAGTAGACGTGTCCAGCTGTCCTCGTGTAGCCTCCGTTCAGCACCCGTGTGAAGGGTGTGGAGGAGGATGTTGTGTGGTGATGGTGTTGGACATACCGTGGTGTTTGCAGGATGAGGACGCTTTTTCCCAGTGGTTGGTCTGGAACCTGGTTCTGTTGCCATGGTGATGGCTCTGTCATCTTCTGGCTAGGGGCTTTCTGTAGAAGTGTTTTGCATTGTGGCAATGCTGGGTGTCTTCTGGTGCCCGCTTTGGATTCTGATTTGTGAAGTTCAGAATCAGCAGCGATCTGTCCATGTTCAGACTCTGGGTCTGAGAGTTCCTTTATGATGGCTTGTTTAAGCTGTTGGTGAGACTGCAGGATCAGTTCCTTTGATTTCCTCAAGGTCTCTGCAGTATTTAGGTGGCCAGATGTATTGTCTCTGGCCAGCTCATTCGGGTCTGTGGGGTCACACGGTGTGTGTCTGCAGTGATCCTCTGGAAAGGTCCCTGTTCCACCCCCTTGTGGCTGCTGGTTGGTGATGTGTGAACAGTGGCTCTCGCCCCCCCTCGCATGTTCGGACTCTTGGCTGAGGGGGTGGGACTGCTGGCCAGGGGAAGTTCTGTTTCTTGTTTCCCTCTCTGTTCACCTTGTGGTCTGCAAGCACATTTCAGTTCATTTGTGACACTGAATTCAACTCGGGCTGCTTGCAGGCTGGCTGCTGTTGTTGCGGTTCGCCTAAAATATAATATTTTTTTGCCAGCTGCAGAGGTTTTCAAGGAAGCGACTTGTGAGAGTGTCAAGCAGAAGGCTTTGGACTACCTTTCCACCATTTGTAGATGGCACAGGAGTGGCGGGCGTGCACTGCTGGACGATGCTTTGTGATGTTCAGCCGGCTGTCATTTTGCTTAAGTACTCTGATGCGCACCAGTCGTAGGGACTGTGTTAATATTGATTTCTGGAACAATGGGCAAGAACTCCGTTAACCCGAGTCAGGGTTGAGACATAAGCTGGACTGGTTGCAGCGGGCCTTGGTTAGTAGGCATAGTTCTGGTGGGTATCTTCTTATGTAGTTCAACATGTGTGGGTAACAGTGACTTTGTGTGAAATGGTTCTCTTTTCAAGTCCTGTCTGATGGTTTTTTCCAGCGGTGCTTGATGTATAGCAGCTGTTAGAGCCTCGTGAAGAATGGTGATTTCCTTCTGTCGTACCATTCTGTGAGTTTCTTTGCATCCGTTCTGTGCTTTCTATCGTTGAGCAGGTGTCAGTTCTCTGCAAAATTCTGTGACTTGCAGTTTCAGCTCAAATACCTCCTGTCTGAGGCCCTTGAGGATGTGGGCCGAGGAGAGGATGATGCTGATCAAGTGTTCGCTTATGTCGCAGTCTAGCTGTTCCTTTCTTTGCCATGGCAGGACGTTGGCTGCTTTGAGCTGAATGATGTCCAATACAGTGCTTGAACGGGTCAGGTTGTCCTGAGTGAGGGGCCCTGGCTGATGTACTGTGGGCATGTCTCGCGACATACGGCACAAATTGTGGAACACAGAGAGAGAAAGGGGCAAGCCAAATGCAAGTAGTCCAAGGTGTAAACTAGCTCTATGGGGAATGCGCTGTGTAGGCATGTTGTAGGTTGAATCACTGGTGGGGCAGCTAGTGAGGTCGGGGCTATGTTTTTTTGTTGTGAAACCAAAGGGCGGAGTTTGAGTAACTGTGTCGGAGGGGCCTAAGCATGGGTCGCTGCAGACCGGGCATACCTGTAGTTTCAAAACTATTACTTACAACACTGTGGTCACGGGTTGGTCCTCGGACGAAACTGAAATAAAATAGATGACTCAAAAAAAAAAAAAAA
>JADLZN010006444.1:0-64779 GCA_018155175.1 Sinocyclocheilus anophthalmus | reverse complement strand
AGCCTAGTGTTTCTGTCAGCGGCACACGCAGCCTTTCTGTCACAGCATATGACGGGCCTAGCCGCTTAAACTAATATGCGAAACCAAACTATAAACTATGTCTTACCAGTTTTTAAAAGCCTTAATATGAAGCTTGTCACATGTTTAGAATAAATTGGATTATGCACTTTCTCCGCAGCAGTTCAGTCTGTGTGCTCCGCTATATTTTCAGATGCGCTCGCATCAAACTACTGTATATCGATATAAGCGACTTCGGATATTAGGCAATACCGTTTATATATCGATATATTCTTTATCGTACAAACTCGATATACCGCCCAGCCCTAATAACAACATTCTCTGGCATGAAATGTCTCATAAACTTGACGTGTTTCTTCATGTGGTTTTACATTTGCGGACACAAACTAAGTCAATTTTTGGATGCTTGTTAGTCTTGGGACAGCTGTTTTCAGGAAACTGCCCCAATGCAAAAACAAATTTTGCTCACTGTTCTCTGCTGCTCTATTAATACATGCTTAATCCTCCCCCCCCCCCCCCGGTGACTGCTGGGCTTAAGCCTATCAGATCAAACCTGAAAAAAATTTATAATAAAAAAATAAAATAAAATTTTTTATATTTATTATATATATATATATATATATTATATATATTATATATATATATAGACACACACACACACACAACCACACACACGAATTAAGGGAGAAATCCAAGAGTCCAATAGTGAATTTATCTTCGCCTTTATAATAAAATTTCCCAATATATTATATTTAGGCAGTGGTCAGTTTAATGCGTTCATTAATTAATAGTTAAAAACAAAATAACGCAATTAAAATATTAAAGCAATTAACACAAGGGCCCGGCCTCCAGGACATGTAATCAGCTTATATTGCCATATAGTGGACTGGTGACAAATATGATGCAGGGCAACAAGTCCATAAATGCAGTTATGCCCTAAAATTCAAGATATTGGTGCAAAAATGCCCCTATATATTTTTTTTGTCTCATATTTATATTACATAATAAGCGATATCACACGAGCATGGAGAGCAGTATTACACTAGTGCTGTTTTTGTCCTGAATATCACAAGTTTAAATGTGGTTTTATACAATAGTTCAGTAAATAAGAAGTTGATATTTTGTTTTATTTTAAACACAATATTATGTGTTTTGCTCAATTTTGCAAAGAATATATTACCTTTAAAATAAAGCCATAGCAGAATTGTTGTGCGTCTCCGAGCAACACAGCAGTGTTTAGTTTCGGAATGAATCCGCGTTTTGAACGAATCAAGTGAACAAATGATTCAATGAACCTTTCATAAAGAGAGCTGTTTACTTCATTCCTGAATGAATCAGCCATTTGAACGAATCGAATGAAGACATTTACCACCACCAGTATAATTTAATTAATAATAATATAATAATAATTAAAGGGATAGTTCACACAAAAAAAATGAAAATTCTGTCATAATTTACTCACCCAAACCTCTGTTCCCCATTTCAAACCTTTCTTTTGTGGAATATAAAGGAAGGTATTTTGAAGACTGTTGGTACAAAGCTGTTTTGGTTACCTATGGCTTTCATTGTATGAACAAACAATACTGAGAGGTTTCTCAAATTATCTTCTTTTATGTTAGTTAGGCCGTTGTAGCCTAAATGTTTATGTGTAATACTTTTTTTTGTTGAATCAAATCAAATATTTCTAAAGCTACAATTTGTAATGTCTACTTGATACTTTCCCATTTAACACAAAAATAATTTAAATAATCTTCATACAAGTTATTTTGCGATTAATTAATCGGAGTCATTGTAATTAATAAAAAACTTGAACAGCCCTAATTCTATTAAATATATTGTATTATAGCAAAAGAAATTTATTTTAAAAATATATTTTCGTTACGGTCCTTTAATCAGTATAAGAATTTAGGTAGGGTTTCGTATCATTTCTTTCAAAAAATCTACTGATTGAACAGCAGTGTATCTTATATTCGTATAGATAAATCGTATAAAATTGAGTAACAAGAAAGATGAAATTAACATTATTCGAATGGTCTTTTTAACCACACTTTGCTTCAACCAAAATATGTAACATCTGCCCATCTGTTTTTTTCTTTTTTTTTTTTTTTTTTTTTTTAGACAAAGGAGCCACTTGATTTGATTAATGACCTAAAATAGTACAGAATCTGAAATACTTCTTCATTTTACATCATACATTTTCTTTGTTTTACAGTTTTCAAAATCCTGAGCATTATTTATTCTCGGGTTTAAATTACATTTTCAATCCCCATTGCACTTTTATGTAAATGTTCTAGACTTTTAATGTTATCTGCAGCAGAGGAAACTTACCATGAGGGCATAGTCATCTTCATGTTGAGTGTTACAGGGATTCGGGGTCTAGAGTCAGAAAGTATGATCATTTATTCTTTGTAATAAATTACAAGGAAATCAAGTGATACTAAAATTTTTGTATTGCATAACAATAAACACATCAAGAAATATTTTGCGATTCACAGGCTTTCACTTACGCATGTGGGCAGATGTATTTGATGTATGGCAGTCGAATAGATGTCATGGTATCAGCCCAGCCGTGTCTATAAAAAGTAACACAACAGGGTTATTTCTACACCAGGGCAGAGGGTATTAAAAGATCCTGCAACAGGCAGGTAATAAACAGAACGTACCCTGTGTCACCCAAGCCATGAAGGAAGATCACCTGCAAAGTTAA
Organism: Sinocyclocheilus anophthalmus; assembly: GCA_018155175.1. Classification (NCBI taxonomy): domain Eukaryota; kingdom Metazoa; phylum Chordata; class Actinopteri; order Cypriniformes; family Cyprinidae; genus Sinocyclocheilus; species Sinocyclocheilus anophthalmus. Next base: position 62,054 of record JADLZN010006444.1, on the reverse strand, counting down.
CAATTAAATGTGAAACTTATCTCTGCAAAGCACCAAAGAGGCCAGATTTCCTGTTTGATGCTGGCTCTTGGTTATTTTATAAAAAGATACCATCTCAATAGCAAACTTGAGCTTTCTATGAATCTATTCACCCTTTTCTTCCAATAAAGAAGGCGGCAGGCAGCCTATTTGAAGGTTTGAACTGTAAACGAGAATTTGAAACTTTCTGTCATCATTTACTGACCCTCATGATGTTCCAAACCCAAAAGACTTTAGTAAATTTTGAACACAAATTAAGCTCATTTTAAAGGGTCATAGATTGCGATTCAAGTTTGCATGTATCTTTGGAGTGTTACAACTCTTGGTGCATTAAAGAAGATCTAAAGTTGCAAAGACTAAAGTCTCAAATCCAAGAGATATTCTTTATAAAATGTTAAGACTTGTCCATGCCCTCCTAAAACGCCTCGTTTAAACACGCCCCCACATATCTACATCACTGTGTGGGAAGATTTGCATAACACCACCCAAATAGGTGAACCAAAGAAAGCGGCATAACTTTTTCTCGCTGTGTATTGTTGCCGCCAACGCCCTGGCGTGAAGCGCTGTGTTTGGCCTTCCAAGAGAGGACGATATCTGCTTCGTCATGCCTGGAGCTGATCTTTGCTGGTCGCTGAGGGAATACATCAATTTCGTGCTGTGGATCGGCTTTCACCGGGGACGAAGCAGAGTCCAGCCCGGGGTCGTCACATGTGGTTGCCGCAAGCCTCCTTTGTCGAATCCGCCGGGCGCCGCTCACTCAAGCCGCTGTGTGTTTCGTTGTGAAAGCGAAACTACTTGTTTGGCCTTCCAAAAAGAGGACATAATGTTTCTTAAGTGGGGCAATTCCAACTTGCAAGGACAGTCTGGCGCTTCTGACTTCACAGCCTGTAAGTACTTTTTATATTTAAAGAATTTGCCACTGATGATTCAAACGCGAGTTTGAGCAGTGTAGAGTAGCGCTTGTTGTTTGTAAATTCTCCGATCACAAATGCAGACATGGTTTTAAGTTACGCGGCGCATAAGCAACACAAAGAGTAAAAAACACAGTATAAGTCATTACAATCAGTAATTATGTCCCCACTGGATGCAACAAATGCCTCGTTTGTAATGGGTATTATTGGTTTTGTCTCGTCGCGCCGGACACATGGAAACCATAGACTGTATGATGGAAACACAGTATGGTAAGGGCGTAACATTTCTGTCACACGCTTGAGGTATTCGGCCAATCACAATGCACTGGACAGCTGGCCAATCAGAGCACACCTCACTTTTCAGACCGATGAGCTTAGTAAAAATCATGCGTTTCAGGAAAGGGAGGGGCATAGAGGAAAACAATAATGTACAGTATGTGGAAAAAAAGTGTTTTTTAACCTTAAACCGCATAAAAACACATTTCATTACACCAAATACACCAAATAATGTTCTTTTTAGCAACATCATATGACCCCTTTAATGAAATCTGAGAGGTCTGTCCCGCTTTTAAAGTGTAGGTAACCAAAATTTAGAATATTCATAAAGGTCATAAAGGCATTGTAAAATGCTTTTCATTGAAAATTTTATTTAGGCTTTTATTCACATATAAACACACAAACATAGAGCACATTACAATTGATAAACAGATTCCTGTGCATGTCATGCACAAGAACAAGCCTCTTTAGTTTTTACGCAATGTGCAGCATTTTGAGCTTGTTTATAATATGTGATGTGATTCATTTGCAATGCCTTTACGACCTTCTTGGATCTTCGATCTTCAAGTCTTGGTTACGTGGACTTTCAATAGAAGGACAGAAACCTCTCAGATTTCATTAAATATACGTATCTTAATTAGTGTTTTGAAAATGAACGATAGTTTTATTTACTCACAGCACAAAGGTGAGTAAATGACTTTTCATCTTTGGGGGAACAATTCCTTTAAGGAAACTTAAAATAACTGACCTGTGTAATGCAAATGAAGAACTTGGAAAACTTTTGATTTTAGTTAATGATTCGACTGGTATCTTACCACAGCCGTTTCCTTCTCCGTCCCAGGCACTGTGACGGCTTCGGAGAGCAGGGGTACAGACATGTTGTTGCCACACATACAATGGGAGGAGTGCTTTTAGGAAAATACAACAACAAAAATTTTCAAATGCAATCAGTACAACATGTTTACGCAAAATACAAAGGCCCAGGCAATAAGTACTGTACATATGGTTATTAAAGATACGAACCAGACGATTTTAGAAAGAAACTGTCAGCAGGCTGCAGAATGATTAACAAAAGTTGGTTTAATTACCAGTGTTATTAAAGTCCTTTCAACTAGCAATTCATGCCCATCTAAAACTAAAAGTGCTCTATTGCACCTGCAGAGCATCTAGACGTGAAAAAGAAACAGAACGTTGAAAGATAATGTAAAAATGACAGGGTGATTTAGCCTACTGGATAAGCGCTGATGCTTATGTTAATCATACAGATTCATTTTCCGCTGGTGACTGTGCGGACATCTGCTTAATACGAGTTCTCGGAAAACTGTTTCTGATGAAAACCACGAGTCCCTGTTTTCCTGGAACCACATGACAGCACTGAGAAATCGAATCTTTGGCAGCTGCAGGAAGCAAAACACTCGTCTTTGAGTGGCCTGGTTGACCATATCACAAGTTTAAGCCCGGAGTGTTTCAACACTTGAATGAACTCCATGTGCCAGTCTTGGTTTTATGGGTCGGTCTGGCTTTCTGAACTTTAGTACTGCACATGTTATCAAATAATTCAATCAAATCATCTGCTACTGAGATCTCCACTAAATAAATGTTAAATAAAAACATTTTTCATTTATGTTTCATTTTATTTTTTTTAACCATAATTACACTAATTCTAATGTATAGAGACCGTATGTGAGAGAGAAGATTTGTAACATTTGTATGTTTAATGGAGGCAGATTATAAAATTAAACAAACAAACAAAAAAAACTTTTTTTAACTACAAATTGGCCATTTTATTTTATTTTAATTTGTTTTGGACTCAAATCTATTTTAGTTAATTACACTCATTCTAGTGTATATAGACTATATATGAGAGAGTCGATTTGTAACATTTGTATTTTTAATGGAGGCAGATAATAAATAAATAAATAAAACTAAAATTGATTTGTGGCAACCTTTATTTTATTTTAATTCCTTTTGGACTCGGTATATTTTAGTTTACTTTTCAATTGTTTCAATTAAGTTTATTTTTATTTCAAATAACAATAGTGGTTTCCCTTTAGTTTCAATTGTAGCTTTTTGATAACCATAATTACACTGATTCTAATTATCACATTTGCATGTTTAATGAAGACAGGTTATACAATTTAAAAAATATTATTATTTTTAATAACCCTAACCCTAAATCTAAAATTCATTTGTGGCCAATTTGATTTTAATTCATTTTGGAGTCAATAAAGCAATGTCTTTTACATTACTTTTCAGTTTTTCCAGTTAAATTGTTTTTTTTTTTTGTATTTCAGATAACTGTTTTCGTTTAGATTTTATTTTAGTATTTACTAACCATAAGTACACTAATTCTAAAACATATAGATGGTATACAAGAGAGAAAAACTGAATCTGAGTAATGTCTGTATCCTTTTCCTCTCTATTATGTTGGTCAGTGCAGCTCTGATGATTAGATTTAATTGTGATGGAAGTGACACCAGTTCCAGAGCCATTAGTCAACTGATTCTTATTATTTTGACAGAGCAGTCATATTTTCTGCTGATGCCGTATGTTGTGTGCTTCAGAAAGGTCAGTGGCTATAAAGCTCAGCAGTGGTGAGTATGAGTGCTATGCAGAGGTCTTTCCACTCCTCTGGCCTGCAGCTGTGCTCCTCACACACCCGTGAGCTCCAGAGGTGATTCACAGGTCACATTTCAGCTGAGCCAAACCATCAGTATTTGAGAAGCAAGGGCCGATGGGGTCCAATAATTTTTATTATCTAATTTTTTAACAAAGGTTTACTTGCTTTCAAACAGCAGACCCCCTGCAGCACCACACCAGACCCTGTGTTGAACATCTAACATGTTATTTGCTATAAAACGTGTTGATGTAACATAATTAGTTACTTTTTATTAGGTCAACACAATGATGTAGTATTTTTTAAAGATTTGAATTCTGTCTTGGCTGTTTTCGTCTCTTATTTTTGCTTCTCGGCTTCATTGTGCAGCTCCAAGTCAGTGACATTTCCCCTAAAATCAGCAGAAGCCAAAATAGAAAATGGTTCAGGCAAAATGTACAATGTTAACAGTAACTCCCAGGGTGGACAGTGGTCACACTGGAATCAAATCCTTTTGCATTCTTGCTGAGAGAGTTGTTCCCTTTTTGCACGGATCGGTGCTGAATAACAACAGCAGCTGGGGCTAGCTGCTGCACTTATCTCCCGCTCACCACACACACACACACACCCACACCGGTACAATCAAGCGAAAGGCTTATAGCTTCAGAGGAATGGGGTTGGCAGAGCTGAAGATGTGTTTTTCGGACCATTGGGAAGGTGAGAGTGTGTGTTTGTTCCATGAGCAGTCGAAAAAAAAAACCCAAATGCCTGGTGATCATTGGTTTTAAGCAGTTGATCTTAATCAAAAAAAATTTTTTTTAAATAATCTATATATATATATAGCCATATTAGTAAGGCATGTTAACTCCAAACTCTGTTTCAAACATTTACATTCTTAAAACAAAAAAAAAAGCTCTAGAGACATTAGAAAACTGTGCCTGATTGCCTTCTTTAAAACAGCTTCCTCATAAAATTGAAGGTGGAGTGTACTTGAAAGAGAGAGAGGTGCTTCTTGATAAGGCTTTCCTTGGGATAATTCACAAGGCCATTATAGTAGCACCGTCAGTGTAGCTGTGTGTAAGGAGGGGTAGTGTGTGTGGTGTGTGTGTGTGGGTGTGTGTGTGTAGTGTTTAAGAGAAGGGAAATGGAATGTTTGTGTTTGCCTGATGGCGAGTGATATTCACCAGCTGCTGCCTTAGTGCTTCATCCAATAAAATTAAGAAAGCAGCACACACACAGACACAAGTTAACAAGTTAAGGTTTAAAACAGAGTGTACAGACTTCTTCTGCGCACTGATCAGTAATTGCAGTGTGTGTTGTGTGTGTGTGTGTGTATGTTGTCTGGTTTCTAAACTGCTGAGGATTCCGAAAATATAGAACCAATAAAATTTTCCTTTGTTTTTTTTTTTTTTCTTTGGAAAAGACGGCTCAGGATCATCCAAGCTAATAATTTTATAATGTAAAGTTAATAATTGTTATGTGTGTGAATATAAAATAGGTCTCGCCCCGACTATAATGTTGTAAAGTATTCACATGTGAAACACAATTCTGCCATATGAAACAATAGGTCCCATAATTTGTTTATAACTTTTATGTTGCGTATTTATATATTTTTTACAATCATGTTTATTGTAGGTTATATTATTACTTTACCGTTTATAATATTCTGTGTGTGTGGTATATAAATGTTTGAATGTGTGTGTGTGGTGTGTCGTGTGTGTCGTGTGTGTGTGTGTGTGGGTCCCTATGTATAATCATAACACATTGCAAGGTTCTGTCTAACAGGTGTTATTATTATTTTTTTTCTATTTATTATTTAAATGTAGCCAAAATTTATGGGGAAACGTGTGAGAGAACCCAAGTCTCTTCCGCTGGATTAGTGACCTTTCAAGCACTTTTAGTCACTTTAAACTTCTTGAGTGTCTGTTACAGCATTTAGATGTGCTGAATTCAGAGAAGAGCTGCATATTTTCAGATTCTTCTGTTCTTGTTGAAATTTTAGCTTTTGTCAGTTTAAGGTTTAATAGAAATATTGTGACATTTTGGCAAGTTTCCTTTCCATAAGATGAGCGATATCTTCTGTATCCCCGTACCAGATTTCGGTGAGAAAGGGAAAAGGTTGTTATCCTGTAGCTGTCATTTCCTGCTGTAATGAATGTCTAGCTGTCAAATGTGCCACTGTCTGTGTCTCTTTGTGCATGCTGTGATGTATGAGGCCTCTAGTTTTATGTCAAAGACTGTCTAAAAGCTTTATTTGATGCAAAGCCACAGTCTCGAGGGGGGTCTTTGTGAAAGTACATTCTCATACATTCAACCGCATGTCTTTACTGCCCCCTGTAGGTGACCTTGTGTCCCGTGCCATGCATCACCTTCAGCCTCTGCACATCAAGAACCCCAGCAATGGAACGCCTGTACACCAGAACCGCACCGGCACTGTGCACTGGGAACCGGAGGCCCTCTACACGCTCTGCTACTTCATGCACTGTCCTCAGATGGAGTGGGAAAACCCTAATGTTGAACCTTCGAAGATCACCCTGCACACTGAGAGGTAAGAAGCATGAATGTATAAGAAGCATGAAAGTTGCTACATCACGGTAATGCAGTTAATTAAGGCAGCACAGGAAGTTATAGAGGATTCATGTAGAGACATGAATCTAATATTTAATTTGTGATGTTTGCTAATGCAGTCATCACTAGTATTATTACTAGCAATATCCGAGTTGGTTAATTGGCTGTTATTTTGATCATAGCCATGCCCTGCTTGACCATTCAGGCTACAGCTTTGTAAACTGGTAATCCACATTTTTCATTTTCAAATTTTTTTTTTTTTTTTACCATTTTTACACAATATATATATGTGTGTGTGTGGGTGTGTGTGTGTGGTTGTGTGTGTGTGTGTGTGTGTGTGTGGGTGTGTGTGTGTGGTGTGTGTAAAATAAAAATAATATTTTTGATGATTAAATTTTGTTATTTTATATTTTATTTTAATATTTACTCAAAATTCACCAAAACAAATTTTATAAATTTCAATTGGCATATTTGACATGATGATGATTGCTACAAAGTATTAATAGAATTATATACAATATAAAATAAAACATATCTATCTCTATATTATCTATATATAAATATACCACACACACACACACCCACACACAAAATACAAATTTTTTTATTTTTTACTTTTTAAATATTTTTGTATTACTTGATCAATTAGGCACCCCTCTTCTCTGGTAACTTGTATTGACCAGTGAAAACAGTATATTTTTCACTGATTATTATTAGCCATAAGAGATATTTGTTTAAGTGAGTCCTGAACAATACAGTGCAAAGGGGAAAAAAATCAAGTCTTTTCACCTGGCACATGATTAAACAGCTGAAAAATCCCATGGTTTTTCCTCAAGTAGGGGCCCGTCCCTTGTCTGTCGACCAGAATATCATAAAGGCTTTTGCAGCCACTCAAAAACCGCATAGCAACAAGAAACAACCACATAAAACACTTTGGCAGTGTTATACAGCATCCAGTGACCCGATACATGATGGTGGCGACATTTTCTTCAGATGACATCTAGTGCACTGTTGCTTTGTGCAGTGTGTCATTGTTCTGTATGTCAATTTATGCCCAAGGGTTTTTCAATCACTGTGGGGGTTGCTTCAGACTGCATTCACACTATAAGGGCACAGGGATGCCAAGGAGAACGTGATTTAGACGTCATCTTGAATTCCCTTGTGTTGTGTTGCAGCACAATCAAGATACAGTAGAACTCTTGACTCCTGTTGGAAGTAAGGAATAATTGACAACGGGCCGTTGAATTATTAGAAAAATAATGCACACCCAAGGTGGTGATGGTTATTTTTCTAATAATTCAACAGCCAGGAGTCAATTATTCTGCTTATACTACGGTTACCACACATCAAGACATCGATCAGATGATATCTTTCAAAGCATTCGTCTGGTGTTTGTATTTAAAATGCTCTTGTGAGAAGGATTATTTTATTACGCATCTCATCCAATGTCTCTTTTACTATTTCCAAAATGTCATTTTAAAGCTGGTAATGGAGGCTTGAGCCGTTGATAGCATTCTAATGCAGTTATTAATGAAGTTATTAGAAAGAGAGCGAGAGAGACAGAGACACACAGAGAAAGAGAAAGAAAGTGAGAGAGAGAGAGAGCTTGTGTGAATTAGGCTACCTCTGTGCGTCCCTCAACAGTGTCTCTAAACAGTGCTGTTATTACCTCGCTAGTGAGAAATGTCATGTGTAGCCTTTAAGTTGCAACACTATATAGGATAACTGATCAAATCGTCAGGGCAGTGCTGACAACACCTTTCTGTGCAAACTGCGTGACCGTAGTGTGCGTGTGCAAGCACGTGTGATTGCAGTAATTCCTGTGTGCTGTATAGGTACTGTATGCTAATTTCCGTTATTACAGTTAACTATGCGAAGTGATATGGAACTGTAATGCGGTCAAGTGAGCTGCCTGGAACTACGTTCGCCATGCGTTTCCCTGAAAATAATTACACATCTCAGAACGTTCGTCAGCCAATCAGATTCAAGCATTCAACGGCCCCGTAGTATAAGAGAGCATTAATGGATTGCTATAGAGTTATGTTCAGCATTCGCTCCACATTGATATATCCATCAGGACAACTCGTCCCAGACTGTCCCACATCACTCAGGTGTGATAAAAAGCCCCCATCCAAGGACCCTGTGGGACGTCCATGCAATGCTCGACAGAATAGGTGCATGAGCAAGCTGCCTTCATCCCCAGGGACAGACAGTCTGCTCCATTTTATTCATTTCTTTCTTGGCCTCTCACAGAAGAATGAGAGAGTAGAGGAAGAAATAGAGAGTGAAAGATGAGAGAATGACAGAAAAAATTAAATAAAATAGATGTTAGGTGAGGACAGGAATAAAAATGAGTGGAGGGGTAATGAATAGAGATGGAGAAAGAAAACAAGAGATCAGAGTGAAGGAGCGTCTGGAGAGGTTCAGGGTTGTGGCTTTAGATTTCAGACTTCAGTCGAGTGGACTGTTGTTGATGTGCTCAGTGACATTTCATCAACCTTTTAACTTTCCTGCTGTAGAGGGAAAATACACCAGGGGCACGTGAACACTCATATCCACACGTAATTTTTAGCCTGTTTTGGTCCACACACTGTACCGCACAGTTTCTAACATGAAATGCACTAAATTCCTAGAAACAATTTTCCTAGATCTTAAAGACTTCTTTATTTTAAAAGAGGAACCGTTCTCAAAACGGGGATTTGGGTGGTAGCAATATTTAATCATTTTGAGATTATCAATATCTACCTTTTAACTTTTTTAATATTATTATTTAGTTATTATTTTAGTTCTTTAGTATCAGTTATATATATATATATAACTGATACTAAAGAACTAAGTACATATTGATGACTAACTTGATTTAATATTTAATAAATTCATATTTAATAAATGTAATGTTTTACAAAGCTGTCTTATTAGAAACGAATGCATAAATTTGAAAACTAATAATTTTTTTTAAACTAATACTTGGAAATGTAAGGATAATTAAGTATAATAATTAGTTATACTAATATGTAAATTATAGCAAATTTAAAAATGTTAGATAATAATAAAAATAATAAAACATTCTGAATATTCTGATTTGGTGTATGTATGTATGATGTAGATCTTTAATAACTTGAACAATAATATTTCATAATTATTGTTAAATTTGATAAATATAAATGTTAATATTCTAATAATCTAATAATATATAATAAAATATATTATGGATAATAAATGTTATCATATAAATATCATATAAAAATTACTATAAATATTGTGATTGTATAATATAATAATATAAAGGTATATCACAATATAGTAATTAATGGGGTATTTTACTTTTGGTCTGGTTTTGTTCTTGTAATGTGGGATGCCTGTGAGATATGTTTGACGTGATCTTTTTTATTGTATTTCTCCTTAGTTCAGAGTACCATGACTGGCAAATTATTTCCATAGATCAATGGAATTTATCTTAGCAAAATGTTAATGAGGACTTTTACATTTTTCAGGAGACCCTTGATAGGGCAACTCCCTTCCTCTGGTCAATACAAAGTTGTCGAAATCTACTGTGCAACAAAAAACGTCTTCTCTTTCCAGCCAGATGTGGCTTCACTGTCAAACTCCAGACTGGAATGAGAACCACGTCCTTTTCCTCCAAACATTTCTTCGAAGGGAGGGGAGCGGAGAAGCACATTATTCAGGCAGAAGAGAAACAGAGAAGGGTTTGCGGTTTGTTTTGGCAGGCTCTCTTGCGGTGGGTAGGTGTCCGGGGGGGAGTGTGGATTGTGCAAAGCTAGCTGTTAGACGCAAGTCACAGGAAGCACAATTAGATGAAGATAGAGGGTTCAAGATGAAGCTTGACGGCTTTGTGCATATTTCTAGGGTCAAATGCCTGCTCCTTTTTATTTATGTCCAAGTGTATGCACTGACAACTCGAAAATGTTTTTTCTCTAATTTGGAAATTACAATTACATGCTTTGTCCCACACACTGCATGTTTTTCACACAGATGGGTGTGTGCAACAAGTTTGACACAAAAACAAGTGTAGGCGGACAAAAGCTGTGAAGATTTTTTTTTTTTCAAACTTGAAAGCCATAAACTGAGGCCATTTCACACTACTGTGTATGTTTCTCATATTGTCATATTATTTAGCTGATGGCATTATTTGCATGTTGATCCACAACAACCCTGCAAAACTCGGTTAAACTGCAGTGCAGGAATGCTGGATATGCTGATCGGAAATGCTTGAAGCAAAATATTCAACATACAAAGACTTTCATGGTCATAGTCATCGTGACTCACTGCAGTTGAGTCAGCTTCCTCATATTCCTTGACCTTTGCCCTGTAAAGAATAGCTTTGAAACTTATATATTTAAAACCGGTGGTTGGCGCATTGAAAAGGTGTAATAGAAGCACTTTTGCAGCTGTATAATGATATTTTTGCATTCAGATTCATCTGTTTATCTGTAATGAGAGCGTTTTCTTGGTAATGAGCAGCCCGAGTTTCCCAACTTTATTTTTCTGACTGAAAACTTGTCATGATGGCAACAGGTCTTTTATATTCTGCCGCTCTAATTAGATGCAGCTTAGCGCTGGTAATTAGTAGCAACTGTAATCCCACCAGAGAGCTTATGATTACTTCTCTAAAGTGTCCTAAAGCTGCACGCAAACAGATGTGTCCATTCAAATTGGAAATGGCAAAGGTGATTAGAAGAAACAAACATGCTAACAGACAAAGGTTTGGATACATTGGACTGAGTTTGTTTCTTATGATCTTAAAAACCTTTGATTTGAAGGCTTAGTGCTTAAATGCTAGAAATGAAGTTTGTGGGCAAAAATAAATTATGAAAACAATAACTTAATGTAAATTATGGGGTAAATGTTTCTCTCTCCTGTCTCTGCAGGCCGTTTCTGGTGTTGCCTCCGCTGATGGAGTGGATCCGGGTGGCCGTGGCGCACACAGAGCACCGCCGAAGCTTCTCTGTGGACAGCGACGATGTACGACAGGCAGCCCGACTGCTGTTACATGGGGTGGACTGTGAGCCGCGGCAGCTGAAGTATGTTTGGGATGCAACGTCACTTCCATATATGCACAAACACACAGTCGCACACTATGCACGTAGAATGCCTTAATTAGCAATTAGTCATTCGCTGAAGGACAGTACACACACACACAACATGTACTCACACTGCATCCTTAATGAATTAAGTGTCTTTAACTTACTGTGTGGCTTTAGTTTCCTAGTGACAGGCTCTGAAGTGCTATGTTAATGGCTTTTTACATGGTCAGTTCTTTCCATCAAGCTGTTACCATTCCCCAGATCAAGGATGGGCTTTGCAAACAAACAACTTTCTTTTCAGGTTTCTTTTTCCATGGAAACAATCTTCCTTTCGAAGTGAAAGCGGCATACTACTAAGTGATTTAATTTAATTTTAATTTAATTTATTTTATTTAACTTTAAGTTAATATTTGTTAAATTAATTATTTTTATATTTATATTATTTTTATAATACATTATTTTGTCATATTTATTTATAAATTTTTAATAAAATTTTGGTTATTAACGATATATTTGTGTGATATAATAATATCTATGTGTTAATGTTTTAACTTGTTTTATTATATATTCTTGTATATACGTTATATATATATTATCTATATAGTATATCTATTATATATAGTATTATTATTAGTCACAAGATTTCAAGTAATATTAAATACAATTATAGGATATTTTCATGTGTACAAATTCATATGTACATCGTAATATTAAGAAGTTTATATTTATATTTTAAACATAGCACAATTAGTATTTATATTCTGCATGTAATGTACTGTCATTAATATTTTATATAAAATGACATTAATTAATGAATATGTAGTTGTACATACACACACACCACCAACACACACATACACACACAGATGCAAAAACCTCTAAGTGCCGTCTGGAATTTTCATCTAAAATGAGCATTTTTTATCAGGCTCCTACATTTATGTTCAGTAAAAATTTTTAGTAATGTTTCATAATTACTCAAAAAAAAAGAAAAAACAATTACTCTAATGTTAATGTATAGGTCCTTTTTCTATGCCACTTAAAGTAAATACCTGAACTAAAGATAGGAGCCGGATAAAACTGCTCATTTTAGAAAAATTTCAGATAGCACTTAGAGGCTTTTGCATCTGAAGTCTTCATATATATTTATATATATCTATTTATATATATATATATATATACAAAAAAATATATTGAATAAAATTATAAAAACAACATACCTAATTACCAGTCCTACCCTGTTATCTATTAGTGGTGGCATAATATGACAGCTCTTTTGTATCTATTGTTATAAATAAATCAAAAACATAAAATATTAAATTACCACTAAAGAAAAACATAAAACCCTAAAATAAAAAGTATTATTTTCTTGTTTGGAGTGTGTAACTGGGGTCGGGCTGTCCTTTTATTTAACTGCAGACGACTGCTTCTGTGTCCAACACGAAACGGTACGCTGCATCCACAGAAGCGAAATCCTGCAGGACCTGTGTTCCGCTGCTACACTTGCGGACGACGGACCTGGTCAGCAAGCAATCCAACCTTCTCGGCCAGATGATGAACAGTATGAGTGAACAGTGGGCCTGATGGATTTCACACCCAGCCACACATCCATTTGTGTGCATTCAGCTGACTTGTCTAATTTTTACTTACTGATTATATTTATTTTTAGATTAGGAATAAAATAATCTCTGACTGCTAAAAATTGTTTGTCCGTCAACTGGCATTTTGATGAAAGAATCTACGTTCCCTTCCATGGGAACTTTGAACTGCGTCCTCTAGGGGTCTCTATGGGGAACGTCTCGTCGTGACCCGTGTCTGAAGCATCATTGAAAAAACACCAACTCGTTGGCAGGCAACAGCCATGACGTCACTACCGGTTCGACTATAGTATAAATAGGCGCCGGGAGCACACATCATTCTCTTCTTCGTCTTCATTGACTGTTTTGTTTGAAGCGTGCATTTCTGTGGTAAGAGCGATCTCTTTTCATATCTTTATGGCGAGCACTAGCAAAGCGTTTACGGATGTGTGCATCCGTGTTGACGTTGTTTAACATCTGATGACACACACTATCTATGCGTTGTTTGTTTGGGCAAAGAGCACGCACGCGATGCCTCCGAGGGGTCAATCGGCGTGCACTGCGAGCGTTTTTTTTCCAAGGGAAAAAAGCTCCGCTCTCGTTTGTCTCTTTTTCCGAGGAAAGAGGGGCAGCCATCTGCTTCCCACGATTCAGGATCCGCCGCTGTTGAGGCACGGAAGGGAATGAGCTCGTTGGGATCGTTGGTGGATCTGGCCGATGAGTTTGAAGAGGGGTTTCCCTTTCGCGATCGTCGGCTGTGCACGAGAGTGAGCTGCTGGAGGATGATGTTATTTCATTAACATTGTCTGATTCAGGGGCCATTGCTCTGCTATGATGAGCTTTTGGAAATTATGGAACGCACCACAGCGAGGCTTTACTTGCCGTGAAGCAGGTGAAGAAAGTGACGTCGTGAAATATCTCGATGAACGTAATTTTTCTGGCCATAAACCCTCCAGCTCAGGTGAGCCTTCCTTTCTTTCTGTTTTCCATATAAAGATTGAGAAGGAATGGAAGAGGCCGTTTTTTCCTCATGCATCCATCGATTCCAGCATACGAGTTATGCCAACATCGAGGCGATGCGCGAAAGCGGTTTGAGAAGATGCCCCTATAGAGAGACGTTGGTCAGCTATCTCTCTATGGGTGAGACTTCCTCTAAGACTCCCCTCCTTGACATATCGCTTGGATGCCAAGGTATTCGCAGCAGCAGCAGGTCGGGCTGTCAGTTCATTGCACATGATGGTGATGCTCCTAGCATATCAGGCTGACCGGCTGAAGGGCCGGGATAGAAGTCCAGGTCTGAGCCAGAACAACGCAGGGGTCCTAGCCCGTCTCAGTTTGAGGATCAGAGACTGGCTCAGAAGGCTAGTGTCGCGGCTCGCGCTCCTCCCCCGCCCGCGGGTAGGGGTAGGAAGAATCGCATGTCAAAGGAAGGTAAGTAAAAGACCTAGGGGTTGTGATCCAGACAGGGCGTCAGTGCTTTTTTCCGGATCAGAGTGATACCTCAGTATCTACTCATTTCCTTTGGGGGTCTTACATCTGCCCTTATCTTCATCTTCCTAATTCCCCTGTAACCACCATTTCTCCACCTGACCGAGGTTAGGTGGGAGATTTTCCTGCATTATAGTCTCCTATGCTGGGCCTATGATGTTTGGTTGGTTCTATGGTTTCATAGTGACCATCTTACTGATGGTCCTGTCTAGAGGCTTCTCCGGACAGAGCTCCTGCCGGGAACCATGGTGGGTGAGTACGATCCATGTCTAAATATATGTGTATATATAAATATATATATGTGTATATCTAATGTGCTGGTGGTTGTGTGTATAACCTTTCTGCTAGTTTTCTTTGCAGTGTTTCCCGGGACCTGGGTGTTTCTGTCCCTTTCTAGGGTAGGTCCTCGATGGGCACCCCCTCTGCTGGGTTCAGAAACCGGGTGCTCGACTTGCAGTGTTTATATTTCACTCGTCGATATATGTCCAGACGGTACGATAAGTCGGGGTTTCGGCTTCATACTTCCTGGATCATGCGGCCATAGCACAGGCTTCTGCGGGAGCCTTCGTGATCATCAGGCCTCCGGCGCGTCACTGCAAAAATTTCCTGGACGTCCGGGCTGGGGTTATGCTTTCTTGCTACCCTGACTGGTCTACCATATCTTGGTTGCCCTGAGGGGTTTCCCGATCACCAGCATATCTCCTCTTGCTGAGGCATAGAGCGGGAAGTATAGGTGGCATTACGAAAAACCTTCCTGTGTAAATGCTGTACCGGGCAGTGCTCCCCTCGCCTTTGAGGGTTGTATTTGAGCTTGCATCTCCCGTTTGGCCCAGTACTTCCGGGTATCTGTAAACATATGCTTGGAAAACTCAAAAATAAGTGCAGCACGTTAAGCTTTCCGCACTTTTCTACAAATCCACATAAGAGGTAAGTGTGCACGTTATGCTTTGCCCACATTCTAAAATCCACATAGCTGGTAAGTGTGCACATTATGCTTTGCCCACTTTTTAAAATCCACATAAGTAGTAAGTGTGCACATTATGCTTTGCCCACATTCTAAAATCCTTAGGGTAAGGGTCACATTTTTTGATCTCGTTCCCTTTTTTCTGAGTGGTTAGTACCCTGTACTTTGTCGTCCACCAACAGTGTGTCTACTTTCGAGAAAAAAACACACTCTGTAAGCTCGCTCCCCCTCACCATTGAGGGTTATTGTGAGTATGGTGTTTTCCTTCGAGCATTAATCCTCTCTGAGGAGTTGAATTCATCGCTCCATGGGCTGTCCTCGTGGTAATATTGAGCAATGCTCCCCTTTATCAAAGGGTTACCTGGAACGAGCAACGTTATTCCTCTGAAGTTGAGTTCTCTGTTTTTCCAGAGCACTTGGAACCAGCAGCATCAGGCGAACTAGGCTCTTCTTCTGCCTCTCTGATGCGCTGAGTTTTGGCTAGCTTGCAGTATGCTTACCCTTCTGATTTTTACAATCATGCTGCAGGTCGAGCCCCCTCTCGTTGAGAGCTGGGTTTGTGCTCCCGCAGCCAAGGTAAACTACTGCTAGCCGTTCCAACCTTCGCCAGCATTGGAACATGCTGTAGGTCGAGCCCCTTCTCGACTGAGAACTAGGTGTGTTGCTCCCACGGCTAAGTAAACTATTGCTAGCTGTTCCAGTTTGGAATATGCTGCAGGTCGAGCCCCCTTCTCGAATTGAGAACTGGGTGTGTTGCTCCCTCAGCTGAATAACTGCTAGGTGTTCCACCATGGGAACATGCTGTAGATTGAGCTCCCTCTCCATTGAGAGCTGAATGTTGCTCCCCCAGCTACAGATTTACTACTAGCCACCCTAGCATTATAGCCATAGATATAGCGTCTGGGGATACGCTAATTTTATCTATAGGCTGCTTTTTCAGGGTGCCACGAGAACCCCTACTTGGTATTCAAGTGTGTGCACGTTATGCTATGCCCACTTTTCTAAAAATCCTGTATGGTAAGGGCTACGTTATGCTTGGCCCACCTTTTCTAAAATCCGTTACGGTAAGAGCTACGCGCAAACAACTTCATGCTCTTTCGGAGTGGTTTAAAACCCCACGGTCCCGCCTTGGTCACCACTCCTCCATATGTTCCCTCTGGATACTACTTAACTGGTGTTGCTACTAGTGTCTGTTGAGAACGAGGTTCCTTGGTTGGTCCCACATACAAAGAGAACGTGCGTTAGCCCCTGTGTGACAGGCCAAGACTTGGTATGATTCTAGGCTTTTGGTCGTATTCCCTTAAAGGAATCTCTTCCTGATTCCAAGCCTTGAGCTCTACCCCGGGCCCAGGAGTTCTGGCCCTAACAGGTAAGTTTTTTTGGGGTATGTAGCCTAGGCCTTTGGCCGTAGGGAATAACGTCACTGACAGCCGTCTAACGTCCCAGGGGCGACTCCCATAGCAATATGGTAGAGTTGGTACTTAGTGCTCGCCATGGTTCTGGCTTGCACTCCCCTCAGCATGGTGGCGTGGTATACTGTTCCCCATAGCGACCCCTAGAGGACCCCGTTTTGAAGTTCTCATGAAAGGGAACGTCTCAGGTTACTATGTAACCATGGTTCCCTGAGAAGGAAACGAGACACTGCGTCCTCTAGGTTTCTTGCCATGCTGAGGACGCAAGCTTCAGACGAAGAAGTGAATGATGTGTAGCTATTTCTACTATAGTCGCACCGGTAGTGACGTCATGGCTGTCGCCGGCCAACGAGTTGGTGTTTTTTCAATGTATGCTTCAGACACGGGTCACGACGAGGCTTTCCCCATAGCGACCCCTAGAGGACGCAGTGTCTCGTTCCCTACTCAGGGAACCATGGTTACATAAGTAACCTGAGACGTTTCTTTTCAGTTCTGTTTCTACAGCACCTTTTGTTTATACACTGACACTTTATGATATGGTAGCCATGTTAGTCATTTTAAATTGAATAGAATTAATTACAACTCCAACAACATAATAACAGAGTGTAATTATGAGCAGCTCCACAAAATTGTCATGAAATAATTACACATCCATTAGTATTAGTCAGCACATGCACTGTAATTACTCCCTGATGTAAATGCCGATGTAAACTGTGACTTTTCTCACATCTGTATTCCATTGTTTGCTCCTTCGTCTGTATGGTATCTGCCTCAAACCATTAAATACTTGAGCATCAATGACATTTCTGCAGCATGTCATTTAAAGAAGAAAAATGCCCTAGTGGGTTTCTTATAATATTATATGTGTGAAGAAAGATGACCCACATAGACATTTAGAGGCTAAGAAAATAACTAAAGAGTTGCATGACCTTTAAATAAGGGAAAACGCTTTAAATCTGAGCCGATCTGTGTAGGAAGCATCTAACGTGATAGCAGTCGTGACACTTGGTATTATGAATCAAATAGTGTCATCCGTATCCGGCGCTGGGTTCGTGTTATTGTCACAGTCTGTCTTGAATACAGCAGCCAGTTTATGCAAAGAATGACGGTGACATGCCTACGCTGACAAAGTGGATTAAACTAACATGTAAAATTGAAGCGACACACAGGCAAAACCAGACAAACGCAGGGAATGTGATGACAAAGACAATTGTTGAGTCCAGCTGGGAATCATTGAGAGTAACTCTATCTTACTCCGAAAGAGTTGCTCCGAAATCACACTGGCAAATATGGTGCTTGTTATTTCAAGAAGAGCCTTGAGGGAAAGTACGTCTCAACTGACAAATGAATCTCCTTCTTCATGGTGAAATCTGTTTGCAGAACTGCACGCTCTTGAGTTAGTCATAGAATAAAGTGTTTATAGTGAGTTTTAAGGCACAACATGAAGCAGAGTGCTTTCAAAAAAACCCCCAAAAACCAACCCCCTTTTTCCCGTTGTACAATCAACCATAACGTAGAGGATCAAGAGACTTGTTACTTTATTAAACAGTATATAAATATAATTTATTATAAAAAAATGACTCTGAAAAGGTATTAATGGTTTATGTTGTCCAAAGATGTTAAACGCTGTAGGCTAATTGCTGACTTTGTGCTTTCATGCACTAATGCTTATGTTTGTGTTTCACTAAAGTAGATTTGATGGCCTATAGAATGAAATGTTTTCTGTTTAAAGTGCATTAATTGAGCATCATCCATAAAGATTAGTGTTCCACTCAGTTCATCAAAAGGGACACTTTAGGGTTTTAAGAGACTGTTATTTTCAGACTTTTTGCTCAATAGCCCTTAACTTGTGCTGCAGTAACAGGGCTCATACTATGGCATATGTACTGTAGGTGATAAGTGTTTTTGGTTGCTTTTTAGGGCATGACCCCTCTTATGTACTCGTGCGTCCGTGGGGACGAGGCCATGGTGCAAATGCTGCTGGACGCTGGAGCAGACATCAACAGTGAGGTCAGTATTTAATGGTGGACGTTTCTGTCTTGTAGCGTGTTGTTGCTCTGTCTCTATTAATCTAACTAACCTGTCTCTATAAAAAAAGCTAACTAATCATTCTGTCATCTTCCCGATGCTGTTTGCATGAGCTTGTGTAGAATTAAATAGTGGTCATATATGTATGCAGGTGTGTCTACTTAGGTTCTCATGGATCTCATGAATATTTAATGAGATTACAAGCAAATACCATATGCTATTGATTTCCAATTTGTACAAATGCCATATTTTTAATACTATTTATATAAAATGTGGAAAAATGGACTGATTGCCTAAAGTAGATACACTGATTGTGAAGCACTGTGGTTGAAAACATGAAACATGATAATAAAAGGGGATTAAAACTGATTCAGCTGGCTAAAACAACATTTACTCATGCTAGTGTGAAAATCATTCATTTATATTTAAAGTAACATGTTTCATGTATTTGCCTTAGGGGTGAATCTCCCAAAACCGATCAAGAATGTGTCCAAGTCTTATTTTACCATACAAAATTATATATTGCGTAATAATGTAACCTTTTTATTTATTTATTTTATTTTTATTTTTTTGCATTGTGACATTATTTTCATGACAATTAAGGATGTTTTCTGATTGCCATAACATGCCTGGATGAGAATTCTCGCTATTCTCAATGATGATTCTTATTACTCTAATTTAGTTTATTTCTTAACTGTATTACAGTAATTAAGAAAATGATTAAAATCAGCATATATTAAAGGCAGCATAAAACATACCACCACAATGAATAAATACTGTGCACTTTCCCTAGTGAAAAATAAAATGTGTATTTGAAATACATTTATTTTGCGCTAAGTATACTACAAATACATTTACACATTTATGTACTTAATAAAATACCCTGCCGTTTGTCTTTTAGTATACAACGGGTATACATTAAAGTCTGCTACCTGGACCATTATGTTGTACTTAATGCAACTTTGCGGCTAAGTATGCTGAAGTCCAATAAGATATACTGAGGTATTTGATTGTGCTAAAGTGGAACTATTGTAAGTATACTTTAGGTACACTTCAAATATCTTGCATTTAAAGGCCAGCTTTATTCAAAGATCATATAATCCTCATTAATATTGACATTAAAACACATTTTAGACTTAAATATTAAGAAATGTGCATTGTGCACAAGTAGTACTCCAAGTAAAGTTTAATTATAATTTTTTATCAGTAAGTCTCGAGCAATATGTCAATAAAAATGTTAATAGGTTTTAACTATACTTAGTATGAAATAAATATTTTAAATATATAACCTTTTTACTAGGGTTAATTATTCCATATTAATATTTCACATTACACTAATGACAATTTCAGTGAAAAATTCACTCATGCAAAATGTAATAAAAATAATTGATATAAATTGTATAAAATGTATATAAAAATGTGTGTAACCTTATGTTCTTGACCGTTTTTGTGAAATTCACTCCTGTATATGTCATGATGGGATCTTGTGCTCTTTAACCTTTTGTCGTCTTTCTCGTTTGACCCTTAGAGGACATTTTTATATGGAGTCGTTGACTTAGGCAAAGCACCAAATGCATATGCAGTGACATTACCTTGTTTTACAAATTGCTTTAAGCTCAAGAAGAGTATCAGCAAGTGGGCAGATGTGCAGTTACGTTTCCTTGTGCAAACAATTGTTTAACCTGAATCAATGTGTTCCAAAAGGTCATGTTTGCCTAGACATGAACAGATGCCTGCATAATTTACCACTGATTACAGGAGAGCTGAGTTTTGCATGCAGTACAGCTGTAAGCGTTAAAGCCAGACAAGCCTTCTTTTTTTGGTGCTTTGCACATGAGTCACTTCTCACTTACACCTCTAGCGTTTGAACTCGCTGCCAATTATTCTTCCTGCAGTCTTCGCGTTATCGCTATGAAAACCATGAACTAGATCCTAAACTGTGGTCAGGATTTTGAGTAAAGCGAGGAGGGCGTGTAGGAGTTGTCCAAAGGAGAGCGAACGGCAGTAAACTCTAGATTAACGTGGACTGGATGGAAAGAACAAAACAAGCACTGGCTCTTTCTTCTTCTCTTCGCTTGAATTAACAAAACAGCCAGATGGCGGAAGAACTTTCCAACTTTCCACTCACTCATTCACTCATTCCTTCCCCTTTTTTTCTTGCTCGTACTCCTGCAATTCCGCAATTGGAGCTCAGTGTGCTGGTATATGATGGCTGAATTTTTCTCTCCCTGAACTTCACCTATATGATTCCCAGGTGCCCAGCTCACTACACAAGCACCCCTCAGTTTATCCTGACACCAGGCAGGGGACTCCACTCACATTCGCCGTGTTACACGGACACGTCCCTGTCGTGCAGGTAGTGGCGCTGTCAATGATTTGATGCCTTCCACCTTTGCACTTTCCTCAGTTATTATTATGATGCCACCATCATAATAATAATGGCAAAAAAGAAACAGTTTGATGTTAGTTTTGGGCTGGATGGTGCTGCCCTGGTTCAAATGAACTTGGAAGGGTGTAGATTGGTATCAGGAATAGGAAGAATGAGGCCAGTTTATTGACTGTGCACTCTATTTTTTACCCCCCAAAAGTGGAATAAAGTCTTACTTTGACTATAAATCTGATGACCTACTAAGGCCCACTTATTTAGCTTCTCCAAGAAAATGGAAAGGCAAGGTGATATTTCTTGGGATGCATAATTTCCCAGAAGCACACATCCACCACAGTAGGAGATAAAAAAACAAAATCCTTCTTTCTGTAGGAATAATTTCCCATTTTCTTTTTTGAACCAGACAAACAGACCAAAACCGTGCACTTAAAGCATCAAGAGTGAAAGAAATTATGACCAGATTACCATAAAATGTTTGCTAGTTGGAGGTGGCCTAGATGATGAAAAGAGCAGGCTAGTTTAATGCAATTACAGCATTTATATTTACCGATGTCTTGGTGATATTAAAGTTAAATCCTCTGAAATGTGTTTTCTAATGATTGTACTTCTCACATTATTGAGCAGCTTCTGCTGGATGCCCCAGCAAACGTGGAGGGAGCGATTCAAGATGGCGCAGAGAACTACACAGAGACGCCTCTACAGTTGGCATCTGCGGCAGGTACCACAAAACACATCATCAACACCGCTCAGTGACCCCAAAATGTATTTTGGACACTGAGGCCACAGAAATGTATGAATTTGATTGATTAAATAGCAAAATGTCAAACCTAGTGGCATCTGCAAACATGGAGCTAAAAAATAAGAAAATTTTTTAGTCAAGGTTATTTTATTGGATGTTCTGTTTAAAGTCAGTTCCCATCAAGTTAACACAGTCTAAATTCTTTATCTTAATTTTACCTACTGAATGTTAGGTAAAGAATTGATTGACTTACTCGAATTTTTTTACCTTCATTCATATGTTTTATTTTATTTTATTGACATTATTCAGACGACTAGACACACTAACATTTTCACATTTAATTTAGTTTTGTTTATTTTTATTGATTTATGAGGAATAATTTCCCTATCACAAAAAGTTCACACTTATTCTTTTTATTGATTTAGGACATAACTATGGCAGGACTTTTTTTTTTTTTTGCAATATCTCTTTGACTTTGACTTGCTGTGTTTGCTAGGCTCAACTAAATGTCACGTGGCTTTTGATATTTATGGTTTGATATCTAAACAGTGACATTATGCCTGTGGTCTTAAGTGGCCATATTTATAGAACCAATCTAAATTCTCTTTATGACTTCGCCGCGTAAGAAAATGGCAAAAACTGTACCTTTACCTGGTGCAGTGCCCTCTCAGGTACATATTTGTACCTTATCCACCACAAAAGGGTGCATATTAGTACCTTAAATAGTAAATGCAACTGTTTTAGCCTATACAAAGAAAGTCAACGCAGTCCAAAACAACCCTTTTCAAAACATTTTCCAGGGTCAAAATGTGCACTGTTTAGGGGTAGATAAGGCACTTTTGAGAGAACAGCCCTAGTGACATATTTACATTATGGAGATTCCATGTGAGTGAAATCTTTGATGACGAAGAGTGAACAAGCTTTTTGTGCATTAGATGAATCTGCATTAGATGGTTTTGTACGATACATCCAGGCCCCATTTTTAAATGGTTACATTCTGTTCCCTTTGTACCACTAATTTCGGTAAAATGGTCCTTGCAGACTGTGGGCTGACAAACTGAAGACATTATACTTTTGTGCCCCAGTCTGGTTCCAGAACCGTAATAGTATTATTCAAAGACTGATGGGGCTGCATCGCTCTCAAGAGCCCTTTACAAACTTGCTAGTGAGCCTCAGCGACAGCAGCTTTTTTTTTTTTTTTTTTGTTTTAAAAAAAAACATCTCCCAGTGTTAATGTGATCCACGGGTGTAAGCTGGACATGATGTATGGAAACCAGTGCCAAATAAGATTTCATAATCCCGGCTGTGGCAGTCCTATGAATATTAATTGACCTGAGTGATATTCATTTGCATTTGCAGAGTTTATTCCAGCATAATGCCAAAAATTACCTGTCTGCCCCACTTAGCCAACAAACTCTTGAAGACTTGGGTAATTCGGGTTTCAATCAGCTGGTAATGAACACCTTTATGGTGATAAAAACGGATGGGGTGCACAAAAATTGTATCATCTCCTGCAGAGGAGGAGAATGAAGCTAAACCGATTGAGCCAAAATGTCTAGAAACAGGTTTAACCGTATGACTGTGTTCCCCTGTGACCCAACAGAAATGGCTACGGATGGGATTGTTTGAGCCTCATCGGATCCAAAACTCATCAGGCCTCATTGATTACGCCCCATTTGCTGTTTGCTGGGTCAATTACCCCCACTGTTAGCATTCGGGTTTTCCTTCTAATGTAGAAACACTTTCTCCTCATTACTCGATGTGAATGTGCACAGGACAGCCTGCTAATTTACATTAGCAAATCAATGTGGGGACGAGTTGCTAGACGTTCTGAATACTTTTTCCTGGTAAAACAAGCAACATCAACATCATGGGTTTGATTCTCTGGTTTTATATGCTATTAAAATGTGTACATTCATTTTTATGACCTGTTTAAGGTCATAAAAACACATGGTTATGATTGAATAAAATAATTGTTTCACAACACTTTATTTTTTGCACTATGATCACATGATTGACTATAACAGAATTTTCACACTTCATTAATTTTTCATTTCTTTTTATCAGTTTCTTGACATGATTATGATTGACTAAAATAACAGATTTTTTCCACACCTAATTTATATAGTTATTTTGGTAACACTTTACAATAAGGTTCATTAGTTAAACATTAGTTATTGTATTAACTAACATGAACTAACCATGAGCAATACATTTGTTACTGTATTTACTAATCTACGCTCACGTTAGTTAATAAAAATACAGATGTTCATTGTTAGTTCATATTAGTTCACAGTGCATTAACTAATGTTAACAAGATTTTAATAATGTATTAGTAAATGTTGAAATTAACATTAACTAAGATTTATAAATGCTGTAGAAGTATTGTTAATTTTTAGTTCATGTTAACTAATGTAGTTAACTAATGAACCTTATTGTAAAGTGTTACCGTTATTTTTGTTCATTTTGTTTTATTCAATTTTGTTTTATTTATTTTTGATTTATTGATATGACTGGTTTGCAAAAATAACACTTTTGTTCACAATTGTTCACACTTTAAAAAAAAAATGTTTCACTATCAACACGTTTGACTAAAATAACTGAATTTTTCACACTTTATTTATTTTGTTTTGTTAATTTTAAATTTATTGACAGGACTATGATTCGCTGAGATTTTCACACTTTTTACTATAAACACGAAATAACCGAATAACTGAATTTTTTCACACTTCATTTATTTTTATTTATGTAGTTTTATTTGTTTTGATTTATTGTTCATGATTTGCTAAAATATAACTTTTCTCCACATTTTTGTTTTATTTATTTATTTATTGAAAATTTTTACACTATCAAAATGTAATTGACTATATAAGTGATCATTCTTTCCCAATTTTTTTATTTATTGATTATATGATTATGATTGACTAACATATTTTTTCACATATTTTTTTTTACATTGTTTTTACGTTTCCTTTTCTTTCTTTTTTTATTTACTTACATATGCCACTAGTTGTAAACAGCAATGTGTCTAACTACATTGCTTTGAGTTAAACCATCAACCAAATTAACTTGATATATATTATGTTGCATTTTAACAGGCAACTTTGAGCTGGTCAGTCTGCTTTTGGAAAGAGGAGCAGACCCTTTGATTGGCACCACTTACCGTAATGGCATTTCTTCTGGTCCGCTGGGTGAAATGAACTCGTACAGCCTGGCAGCATCACATGGACACAGGTAACGCACACCCAATGAGGTGTATATACTGACAGCACATTCATCACCAACACAACAGGGAACCGAGCTTTCATTAGCTCATTGACACATTTGTCACCACATATCATTATTTCCGTGTCCTTCTGCATCATTCTGACTGCGGAAAGTCAATCTATCAGATCTGAACCCCTGATGTGTTATTATTGGCACCCATAAAAGCTGAGCTGGTGTATTTGGCCGCAAAATCGTGTGTAATTTACTACCGTAACTCCAACCACATCACTCTCCATTGCTGGTGAACGGTATGGATGACTGCGTGCTCATTCATTCACTCTCACCTATGGCCAGAGCTGCATAATGGAAGCTCATTGAAATTCACACTGCATACATCTGAATGAGAATCCAGCGTGTTCGACGGCCAACTCACCTACCTCTGCGGAAATTAAGGCAATCCGTTATAAAGGGCGTCAGAATGGGACGCGTAGCGAGGTCTGAGCCAGAACTGGATGTCTTTGGCTTTCAAGTCCTAGAGATGTTTGCAGTGGTGCATGCCGCGGTGATTGGTTGTTTATGCATATTAGATCAGTTGCAGAGCGCTGCTACTTTTATGAAGGTGTATGAGTTTACAAAGACATACAATCCTGAGAAAATGCGGCAAAGCGGAGAAGAAAAGCATGTTGGAATGCATTGATAAATGGAAGTCATAAACAAAGAAGCACTCAAGGTATTTCATCGATGTTTCATAGAACTCTCTTTTCTCATCAATCCTCTGATTATAAAAATGATGCAAGCAAGTAATCCTCATGGCTAATGGCTTTGTATGAAACAGTCAGATTATGACACTTTATGCTTTTTAAAAACAACAACCTTCAGAGTCAAACTCTTCTTAAAGAGGTAATTCACACAAAAATTTAAATTTTTAATTACTCAGTCGTGTGAAATTGACTCCTTTTCTAAAATAACAGAATTTTTCACACTTCATTTATTTATTTAGATATTTTTATTAATTTAGTTTTATTTATTTTTGATTTATTGACAGCACTATGATTTGCTGAGATTTGCACACTTTTTAAAAAAAAATTCTGTCTAAACTCTGGATTGACAAATAACAGACTTTTTTCACGCTTCATTTATTTTATAAATTTAGTTTTATACATTTTTGATTTATTGACATGATTTGCTAAAATAACACTTCTTTCCACACTTTTATTTTATTTCATTTATTTATTTACACCATCAAAACGTAACAGACACACAATCCTGAGAAAATGCGGCAAAGCGGAGAAGAAAAGCATGTTGGAATGCATTGATAAATGGAAGTCTTTCTGAAATTATACGACCATTCAATATTTTGGGGGGAAAAAAATTTCAAAGCCCCTTATGCTCACTGAGGCTGGATTTATTTGATCAAAAATACAGTAATAACAGTAATATTGTGAATTATTATTGCAATTTATAATATCTCTTTTCTATTTTAAGATATTTTTAAATATATTTTATTCGTGTGATGTAATTTATTCCAAAGCTGAATTTTTAGCAGCCATTAGTTTTTATTGGCACATGACTCTTCAAAAATCATTTTAATATGCTAATTATTTTGGTGCTCAAGAAACAGTTGCTATTATGTTGAAAACAGTTTTAATATTATTTTTAATACTGTTGTTTTGAAAAGATTTTTTTTTTTTGATGAATAGAATGTTCAAAAAACAGCATTTATTTGAAATGTAAATCTTTTGTAACATTGTAAAAGTCTTGTCATTTTTGATCAATTTAATGCATCCTTGCTGAAAAAAAAAATAATAATTTAAGCTTACTTAATTCCAAACATTCGAAAGGTGGTGCTTATTTTTTTTTAAAATCTTTAAAAAGTCATAAAAGTAGTCCATAGACTTCTGACATTATGCAATATCATGTGTTAAAAAATTATCATGTTGTGCTCCATGGTAAACGTAACAGCAGGTTTGGGAAAAACATTATATAATTTGTGAGTGAACTATTCTTTTAATGAGTATGAATACCTGAGTGAGTTTGTTACATGCACTTGCTCCTGCAGGAACGTGTTCCGGAAGCTTCTGTCCCAGGTGGAAAAGGACAAGGGGGACGTGCTGTCTCTGGAAGAGATCCTAGCCGAGGGCTCCGAGACCATAGAGAGGAGAGTGCCACAGAACGAAGCCACCCTCCGGACAGGCAAGGCCAAACTAAGGGCCCTCCGCGAGGCCATGTACCACAGTGCCGAGCACGGCCATGTGGACATTACCATAGACATCCGCAGCCTGGGTTAGTAAAAACACTGCATGACTACCACAGACATCAACCGCCTGGCTCACTTCTGACATGCAGCGATTAGTCTCAGCCTCAAGTCTCATAGTCTCATCTGATGCATATTGCACATAAAAATGACAAACGCTAGTTGAAATTTCCAATATTACGGGCTTATGCCACTTCCTGCATAAGCACACAAAGCCTGTTCTTTATCAGTCCGTTGTGATTAATACTCATGATGACACATTTTTGAGGCTGAACTAATTACTTGCCAAAGTTTACCAGGTTAGTGGCATCAAATCTTTGAAAGACACTCTTTGAAAGATGTTTGAGGCTCTTAGTAGCTAGCAAGACATGAGTATCTATCGTTTATTTTGCTTTGTTTTCTGTGAAGAAATCACTGTGCACCAGTATCACTATGCACCATATTTATCTACTTAAACTAGTTACACTAACATTCAAAAGTTTGGGGTCAGTAAAAAAAAAAAATTTTCTGAAAGAAATTAATACTTTTATTCTGCAAGGATGCATTAAATTAGTTCAAAGTGACAGTAAAGACATTTATATTGTTAAAAAAGCTTTATATTTTAAATAAATGCTGATTTTTGAACTTTTTATTTATCAAAGAATCGTGAAAAAACATGGATTTTTTGAAAAATAACCAAATTAAATATTTTTGCATTTTCACGAACATATTAAGCAGCGCAAAGGTTTTCAAGATTGATATCAATAAGAAATAAGCAGTAAGTCAGCATATTAGAAGGATTTCTGAAGAATCGTGTGAGACTGGAGTAATGATGCTGAAAATTCATTTTTGTCATCACAGGAATAAATGACATTTTACAATAGAAAACAGTTGTTTTAAATTGCAGTTGTTTTTCCACAATATTACTGTTACAGATTTTTTTAAATACTGTGTTCTTTCAAAAACAGGAAAAATTCATACCGACCCTAGACTTTTAATGTGGTTGCAATATGCAACACTTTCTCCTTACAGAAGATTGACAGATTGATGGATGGGACAGGCTTTATATTTTGTGCATGTTGATGGACAGATCGATTCCGAAGTGTCACATACATTAACTGATACGTTGATTCCATATGCAGGCGTGCCCTGGACCCTGCACACATGGCTGGAGTCCCTGCGAACGTGCTTCGTGCAGCAGCGGCGGCCGCTGATCCAAGGCCTGCTGAAGGACTTCAGCTGCATTAAAGAAGACGAATACACGGAGGAGCTCATCACACACGGACTGCCACTCATGTTCCAGATCCTTCGAGCCAGCAAGGTCCATTCTCTGGGCTTTATTACAGTCTGAGCCACTTTCAGTCTTTCATTTTACTTCCTGATCATATCAGTGAGGACATTTATAGTTTTTACCACCGTAAAGTTTCTGTTTGTTTCTGTTTAAGTGTGAAGCCACTACACCCCCCTACATTTAAAAAAAAAAATCTTACCCCAAAATGTTTCTATTTAGCTTTGTTTTATTTTAGTTTTAGTCATTTTGGTACTTAATTTCATGTTTCAACTTTTCTAATTGTAGTTTAAGTTTTATTTTGTTTTATTATTTTTTGTTTTATTTATTTATTTTTTATTTGTACATAATTAACATCAAAGAAATATGTTAAAATACTTTCTTTACCCCAGCTAATGTTTTCAAATATTATTAAAATAATTTATGTAAATTATACACAAATGTAATTTAAAACATTCAATTTGTATCTTATTTACTGATTTACTGATTGAGGCTTTTGGCTTAGCAATGTGTGCTTCTGTCTGTCTGATATTACGGCATGGTTTCGTTGTCATATTACCATTTAAATTATTTCACGGCACTTCAGAATTTAATGTCCCTCGTAAGTCTCTGCATTATTGTTATCGCTGCGTGTCAGTCCCTGACTCCGAGCGAACAGGCAATCAACGTCAGCCACACCAGTTCCAGCTTTCTCAGTAATTAACATGATAAATCCTCTAATTACAGAGCTCATCATAAGTGCCATGTTAGTATTACCGTAGGATTGAATGCATTTTACTTTTAGAAAACAGAAGGTCTAACTACAGCGTGTGTTTATGTGCTCTACAGAACGAAGTGATCAGCCAGCAGCTGTCAGTCATCTTTACCCAATGCTACGGGCCTTTCCCAATCCCCAAACTCACCGAGATCAAAAAGAAGCAAACGTCTCGTTTGGGTGAGTATGACAGTTGCAGCCCCTTGTTAAGTTCATCTTCAAAAGTGACTCCAGCTCTGCCCTGCCTCTACTTACAATATTAATAATTGAATAATATCAAACAAGCAAGAACCTCAATTCAGTATATCAGCAAAACTGCTTGTGCACAACAGTTTTATAAGCAAGAAGTTAAATAGCATAACTTACTTTTTAGACACAGTATGGCCAGTAATTTGGTCTATTCTTGCTCCGATAATGAAAAATAGAGACGACCAGAGCTATCTATTCAATTCAGTTCAACATAAAAGGCCAAATCAGCTTGTGCTGCACAAGGATTCACATTTATCTGAATGAATTGGTCAAGTGCACTTGTTAAATCCATTCAAACTACAGTTTTAGAGCACACAAGGACACTTTTCAGGTAGTTTCTCTCAGGAGACACGAAAATACAATTAAAAAATATTAAATTTTGTTCAAATATAAGTTTTGGAGGAACACTAGTGCCATCTATATTTTGGTTAAGCTATTGCAGTTGTAAAACAGACATGTTTCATGCTCTTTCTTGTAATGTGTTGATGACAGCCTGTCAAACGCAAGACATGGTGGTACTGAATAATGAAGAAGCTTGTGTAATCACTGTTGTGTAATGTTGCATCTCCGACGTGGGGACTTCATCATTTGATTTGTTGCTTCCTACAGATCCACACTTTCTCAATAATAAAGAGATGTCTGACGTGACGTTTCTGGTGGAAGGAAAGCCCTTTTATGCCCATAAAGTGCTGCTCTTCACTGCCTCATCAAGGTATGTCTTCATATTGTGGAGTTTATTACACAGCAGGGGCACCAGAACTTAGGAGTCACTTTTAGCACAGATTTCAAATTTGTTGGCCCACATTAGAGGCACTTTTTATTTTAAACTATAGTTCACAGTAGTTTTAGCTGCTGATATTATTTCAAACAGCATCATTTGTGCTCATGAATTGAATGGAACAAAATTCTCACAAATCACAAGAAATTCAGAAGAGTGAACTTTATTTTTATGAAAAGAAATAGGCAATTTAAATTAAAAATTGACAGATTATATAAACAATTATATGACATATATTAAATCAGTTTTGTGTGTGTGTGTGTGTCTGTGTGTGTGTAGCATTGATAAATTCCATTATTTCAATTTTGCCATCTCAAGATAATTATTAGAAACTATAAATTTAATTTAAATCATCATCTATCCTCTACGGTATACCCATCATCTATCTATCGATCAGGATTTATCGAGTTCTAGATGTAAACTTGCATTGAAACTAATTTCAGTAATATTTAACATTGTAATAATATAAAGAGGAAAGATACACACCACAACACACACACACACACACAAATATATATTATATAGATAGTAATATATATAACATTTCAATGATAAATCGTCCATTTCCTATCTTGTAAATAGGCTCTTACTTTATTATTTAAATAAATCAAATTTCATGGAAAAATATCTGAGCAGATTTCAATCTGCAAGTCTCACGAGAATGGAGGAATACATGCAAAGGTCTGGAATGATCTAGGGGAGGGGTATGTACCCACGATCTGACGGGTCAGATTATCATTGGAGTTCATGATCATGCACGTGGACATCACCACGCACTATGCTACAGGCGTACTCACACTAGTCCCACTCGTAGAATCATTCTTGATCGTTAATGAGCTCGAGGAAATGGTGTAGCTAGTAATAATACAGCTTTTCAAGGATGTTCATGTTTCTCTTTATGTCTTTCTGACCTCCAGGTTTAAGTCTCTGCTCTCTAACAGACCAGCGGCTGAGAACACGTGCATCGAGATCAGTCATGTCAAGTACAACATTTTTCAGGTTGGAATCTACTGACTCATACAGTAAATCCCACTCAAATTCTTGTCGGTATTACAGTCAAACTATGCTAGCCTAATTCCTACCTCTGTCAGCACAATTCAGCTTAATGACTAAATGTGCCTGTGCATTTGTGACTAGTGCTTAGGTCGTCTGTCTTCAAATGTTTCTCAGAAGTTTGAGAAGGTTTTGTTGTGTTTCAGCTGGTAATGCAGTACCTCTACTGTGGCGGCTCTGATTCACTGCACATCAGGAACACAGAAGTTATGGAGGTATTAAATATTCCCTTCTCTTTCCTCATTTATGATCATAATTCCTCCTACCCTAAACCATTTTTCCCCACCCACACACTAATGATGACTTAATGACTGATGACTTGAAAGGATGTTGTATGTGATGAATGAATGAGTTACGGTCTGATAACATGGGGAAGATTTCTCATGGAAAACACTTTAGAAAAATATCTGAATATATCATCGCTCATTTGTCTCCATCTTTACCAGATGGAGTCTCTCTTACACGTAGAACTGCGGCATAAATTGTGATAAATGCTTATGTATTTTAAATTTAATTAAGTGATTGCTCTTGCTTGTGATAAACCTGAAAGCTTGATGAGTTTGGCTCATTGTCGGTCCCTCTGCTTCAAAGCTCCTGTCTGCAGCCAAGTTCTTCCAACTTGAAGCTCTCCAAAGACACTGTGAAATCATCTGCTCCAAGAACATCACAACTGACACCTGCGTGGACATTTACAAACATGCCAAGGTACTCTGAACCATTCATTTATGACTATGCCGTTCTATTAGAATTTTCACAATTACAAATTTCCCCATTCAATCATTTATTTATTTATTTTGTGCAGTACACCTTCTTTCTATCTTTCTTTCTTCCATTATTTTCGTGTATTAAATAATAATTATTATTATTATTTGTATAAAATATGTATTATTTATAACATATTATCATTATTAGCGTATCTTTTTAAATAAAAGCTACTAACCCCCACTTTGTATTTAATATCATTTACCAATAATATACACATTATAGTTAATAAATTATAAGTTGATTTGTGCAGCTACAACATTTGTTCTCGTGTCAAGGTTGAGGATAATAATGACTATTAATGTGTGAAAGATTAGTAAAATATACAAAATTTATCTGTTGATTTAGTTGTTTGTTAATAGAAAGAAGCAATAAAACCTTGTATTTAATCCGCATTAATATTATTTTGTGCATATCACATTCTTTTATCTCTTTTATTACTTTACTAATGGAAATAATAATAGTACATAATATGAAATGAGTGTGAATTTGATTGTATTTAAATAAATAAGAAATATTATACATACATTTATATGTATAATTCTTATTACAATATGCAAAACAAAAATCACAGACTGAATAGGGCAAATGGCTTATGTAAATTGTATATTTATTAATTCATTATTTTTGCAGTTTAGCCAATTGCCAAACATAAACATCTTGCTCCATGTTTTGTCTTGTTTATACATTTCCCTGGATCAGTCATTTTATCTGTGTAGTCAGGTTTGGACATTGCACACTGTATATTTGTAAAACCCTGGATTAGCATTCGTATTTGCATATTCATGAGGTTAATAACATCAATTAGACTAATACAGCACACCAACAAGAATGCAACCTGCTTTATTAATTACTTGACAATCTGTGCAAATGTCACCATCTTAATTTGCTCAGCTTGTCTTTAGTCTTTAGAAATAGACTACAAAATAATGAAAGTGCATGCCAATATTTTTAACCCTTTCCCTCAGACGCAAACTAAACGTTTCTGTATGAGGTGCATTACATTATAGTACTGCATTTTTTTTATTGTGTACATCTGGATACTGTATACCTTTGCAGGGCTTCATAATTCAGGATTAAATACAATTTAATCAAGAAAAAAAATTCAAACCATTAACAAATTAAGAATAGTGCTTAAATCTCTGTTAGGAATGCTAAGTCTCACATTATGTTTCACACATCCTCAGTTCCTGGGGGCTCTGGAGTTGGCAGCCTTCATTGAGGGCTACTTCCTGAAGAACATGGTGACACAAACCCGAAAGGAAAGTGTACGACAGGTCGCGGAGGAGAGGAGGAGAACTCTTTAAGCAGCTACTGTATGAGGTTCCCGCAGAGAGCCCCGCGTCAGGCCATCCACGACTCCTCCACGACCCTCGAGATGACACCCAATGGCAAGCGCAGAGGACACCGGTATCCGCTATAGCCAATTCTACTGCAATCGTTATAACGAAGGGCAGCCCGAAAAAATGACAGGGTCAAGATTAGGAGAGCTTGCGCACACACCAGCAAGAAACGACCGAAGTCCCATGCTAGACGACTCATTTATCGCAGAGCTACATATTGTATAGTGGCAACGGTGGAGAGGCCCGATTGTTCAAACATCACCGCCGTCATGACCAGCACCTTCCTGACGGGATGCACTGTAGGGAAGACCGAGAGATTGCATTTCACTCCCCAGGCTAACATCTCCACAGCGTTGCAAAAACGTCAGCCTGCTAAACTCATACCATTCCAAGGGCTACGTTTACGTGGTGGAAATATTGTCATGACAACATTATTACGCCCAACCAATGTTAGTGCCCAGGGAAACCGTGGCTCCTGATGTCATTACTGCCTCGGCAATGCATGCAGATGGATCGGGTTCATTTTTAGGTGGAACTGTCTTGGGGAATGAATATCATGCTAACTGCCGAGGACAGTTTTAGTAACACACACAAGTATATATAACTCTCCAATTGACGTAATATTGTTAGCCTGCCTTCTGAACCTTAAATTTGTGTAACATTCCCTCCAAGTGACGCTTAACGCTAAGCAGACGATGCATGTTAAGTTCGTGGTTACGAGGATGGACAAAAAGCGGGAGCTACAAGGGCATACACTAGGTGATGTAGAAGTGCTTTACAAGGAATACCAGGTGTTTTGTATACTTCATACTCACATCCAACTACAACTTTTGGTATTTGTGTCACTGAACAATAATATGCCATCTGTTGAAATCCTAGCACTTGTGTTTAACGCTTTGCGGTTTTAAGGAATAGAGATTTGCTACCTTCAGTCATTTGTAGACTGATCCAACACAAATTAGCCAAGCAATGGTAGACTAAACATGTTGCTTTTAGTTTTACGTCTCACCCAAAAGTTCATTGTGTCCACCAGTGCATTAGTTCTAAGCTATTTGTTTCAACCCACACGTTTTAAAAACCCTCTAATCTACCACTGTGCTTAGTACACTTCAAACTGAGACTGAGCCCACGCAAAGGAGTTCCATGGCCCCGTGCCTTGGAAGAGGTGGCGCTAAACAAACCCCTGATCACACGAGGGTCGACAAACGATGAAGTGGTTGCGAAGTGTCATGTGCTGGAAGCTGTGGCATTAGTCACAAAAAGCAAAATAAAGCATGAATTTTCATTTTGCTGGATATATGGAGACAGCGAGTTAGAAAGCGCACTTTTGTGCAGGACGTACTGCTTCGTGGGCTTTGCTGAGGGCTGTGAAAAATCGGGCGCGAAGATAGATGGAGAGGAAAGAGATAGAATGACAAAAAGATTGGTGGGACCCATTGCACTGGCCGCCACCTTCGTGACCTGATGTACATATTCCCGGTCTTCACCTGCTGCGCTGCTTTTGTTTAATGTGAAAAATGTGAAGCCAGCTCAAAACAAGCTGTTTTAAGTGTGCATGTTCCGCTTTTTCCTGTGTTCGTCTGTAACCCTTCAGGATGTTGGTAAGTTCGAAACTGTACTGGATGTATGGTGTTACCAGCAGAAGATTTTGTTGGCCTGGCTGAACCCAAAGTGACAGATTTTGAAGTATATAAGGCATTTCATCCAAAGATTATGACATTAGAATTTCAACCAAATACTCCATTTATTGGCACACATGAGATATGAATATCGGATAACATTGGTAGGCATCTTACACATGCTGGTAGCGCTGTCCAAGAGTCCTGTTTTGATTAGAGGTGTGTTGTATGATTTCTATTTCATGTACGGCAATGGAATAACTCGGTTATGAACATCCTCATGTAACATGAAAGGTTGGATTATTACTAAATTACCCATTGAAATACATAGTTTATTGATATGTAGCTGACCATGGAATAACAATATCATGATGCAAATAATTTAAAACTGTGAAGATACATTTATTTTAAAGAAACTTAGCATAGTTACTTTATTTTCTTACAAAATACATTTATTGTGAAATCCCTGTCTGCTGTTTTGTGTAACAGAGATAATAAGTCATAATGTAACTGTATCTATGTCCTTGCATTTGCAAAATGCCATTGCTTTGATAAGCAAACACAAAAACTGACAAGGATAAATCATCATGTAATTTTAAAAGATCAGACCTGCTTATTTGCAATGTCTTCAGTAAACCCCACCATTTGTGTTCGCAAAACTGGATTTGTAAAAGCAATAGGCCTACTTGGCACAAATATGTCCATGCAAGGTTAGTTTTCTCGTCTGACCTATTACTTGTGCTTAGCATGGATGCTTCTCCATGTAGCCAAATGTAAAGCAGAGGCCAATGTCATGACGTGTTTGTAAAAGCTGTACAACTCCTCACATAAAAAAAAGAGACTTGCTCTGTGTTTCTTGGCTTCAGCTTTTTCTGCTTCAAGGCTGTTCAACATGCTTTAACTTTCCACTAATGCACACCTTTTGACATGTCTATTCGACAAAAACCTGCATGCTTTGGCTGGATCAGAGTCTAACGGAATTTGTTTGCTATTATTATTATTTCACCTGATTGAAACATTGTACATTGTACAAAAAATATATAGAGAAATATCTATAGAACATGGTGTAAATATAAGGGATGTGGTTGAGTTTAACAATCGAAAAAACAAGAATGTTACACTTGTGCTACAGTGCAGTTGTTCAATGACATGCATTTGTGTACAGTCAATAGAAATGACCACGATTGACCACTGTGTTGGGTCGTCATTAAATTTCTGTGATAAACTGTGAGTCTTGATTGATTGATTAACTTGAGTGTGTTCAATAGAGCTTGTGGATGAAATTGTATACGTTTCCTCAACATGTAAAGATGGTTGGTTAGATTGGCAAGCTGTTTTGGAAGGATAAGTTGATGTGTCAGAAAAATGGTAATGGTATGGTTTTTAAATGGAATCAAAAGAAAATAAATAATTAAACTTGCTAAATGGCTTCTTCTACTGGGGAATTTAGTATTCATCAGTTTATTAGTGTTAATGATAGTCAAGTCATTTTATTAAACAAAGGAGTTTCTGTATTCTAAATCTAGTTCCGTGTTACATTTTATATTCATTATAGGCCTATGCGATAAAATGGCTTATTCAAACAGAAAAGTCTAATTATAATAGTAGCATGAATTTGCCGGAATCAGAACCATTTGGATTTAAACTACAGAATCAAATCCCTAATTTTATTGGAAGGTAGCAATAATTAAATTCGGCGAGTTTAATCAAGCATTGCGTTTTATTTTGATCTGAGTAGTTTTAAACACGAGATTAAACTTGTTAATCAACACAACCTGCACCTGCTATTTGTTTTGATTGATTGCCCACTGTGTATTTAACTGGTCCTGGACCCCCAGAAGCACTCATTTTGGATGTCACACATTTGAAGTCCTGAGACTTCATCTTTAATCTGGATCAGAATGATCCGGATTTGGAATCGCATGGATCAAGTAATCCATTTTACTTTTGTGCTTGTTTTCTAGATTGGATCACTCTGATCCAGAGAATAATGTTTTTTTGGGGGGGTTTTTTACATATTACCAGATTAGCGTTTTGTATTCAATTTAACACACGGCATAACATTTATTTTCTCCATACACTAAAGCATAAATATCCGTTTTTGTTACTTTTTCAAGGTCATTTATTTCAAGAAAAATATGCTACTATTTTCTGCCAGGACATACTGTTTTTCTACCGTTTATTAGTGATAATTTTATGCCAGAACATTAGCTTATCCGTTTTTCTATGGATTTTTTTCCCCCAACAGTGTGCTGCAAATAAAATGTCTCTGCAGTGTATTTGGTTTTTCACCTGATCTCGGATCAGTTTTATAAATCAGTTTGAATGATAGGCCTATATTTGTATAATTAAAAGGAATAGTAGTAGTTAATAGTCTCTGATTGGCCTATTTAGACAAACTCTAAATTTGGTGTTTTAGTGCCTGTGTGTTCGTGTCTTCTTCTTCTTGCTTTACGGCGGATCGCAGACTTATAAGTGCATTACCGCCACCTATCTCTCAAATGGACCACTGACACTCGTACTTGAGATAGTAGATAGAGTCAATGGTCCGTTTGAGCGATATAGGTGACGGTAATGCACTTATAAGTCTGCGATTCCATCTTGTTTCAGCAAGAAGAAGACACGAACGCGTTCAGGACAGTTTGGACATTGCGGTGAAAATCAGAGGTAAAACACGATATAAATACTGTTCAGTTTCTTGCACAGACGATGTTTTTGTGTCTGTAACATCAATGATCGGTCACGAGCGCAGGCTCCTCTAATTTGGTTTTGTTTGTGTATGTTTTATGACTCTCAAAGCCGTGATTCCCATTCACCTCCATTTTAAGATGGGACAGACTGCAACGGCTGGAGTTTAAAATATTCTTTTGTGTTCTACTGAAGAAACAAAGTCACCTACATCTTGGATGCCCTGGGGGTAAGCAGATAAACGTTAAAAAAAATATATTTTTGGGTGAACTATCCCTTTAACAAAAGGGATAATTTCAACAAGGTGAACATTGTGGCCCTCTGGTGGACAAAGGGATGGATAGCACCATAGATGCGAAGTGAACTAATCATTCATGTTTCTCTAATTTGACTTTGGCTGCATTAATGATTTCCTTATTTGGAATATTAACAAGGATTAAGTGGAATTAAATTAAATGTTAAACTTTTAAACTTAGAGTAGGTTATATTAAAAAGAGGGTATATTTCAAATGAACAGTAAGAGAAGTGTATAACACTTTGTCATCACAAACCTTTTTACTTTCACTCAAGTGAAATTTACTCCTTTTCTGGAGTAATATTTAGGTGTACTTTGAGGCCGTCTGGTGGACAAAAGGATGACCTATACACGAGTTGACTGTCAGTGCTTCAACAATGTGAAAGAACCAATAAGAAACAATTAACTACTACTCTTTTTTATATTCTACTGTGTAATTAAAATGTCTACATTACCAGTTTTGACGTAACGCAGCCTCGTTTACTGAGGATTCATTACAAAGGGTTTAATCTTTACGTAACGACGTCACCAGCAGCTAGCCCCTCCCTCTCCAGGAAGCTGTCGTCGTTTTGACAGGCAGCTTACTTTCTAGTGAAGTTACTCTTAGTCCGTAGTCTTGTTAACCGTCTTCGTTGCTGGAGAGAGTCTCAGTAAACACCTCAGGAGAAAATGTCCTTCATCTTAAACGTGAGTATATACATATTAAATAAATGCTTGCAGAACGTCGTTTTTACTGTAATGTTAAGTTATACAGATGTTTCAAATGCATTTCAATGCTTCAAATGTTGGTAACTTTATTCTGAGGGTTTGTTGACAGTCTCACATCCACCATCACAGTTTGTTTTTAGCCTTAGCGCAGCACAAGCCCATTATAATTTTGTACATGAACCTGTTTGGTACATGACTGCATAATTAGAAAAAGCCCTTTAATTTCCCTGTCCATAGCTCATCTCTGGCAGCTTTCAGTTCGTGTTTGATTTGATCCGGAGGCTCTTTGGCATAAAAAGAAGACCTGCCATTACTCTTGAAGACCCTAATACGAAGTATGCATTGCGTCTTGTGGACAAAGTGGTGAGGATATTTTAAAATGTAGTGGTTTAACTTGTATATAAATAGATTTTATTAGTAGGAACAGCTAATTTAATTTCTCTCTTTTAAGATTACCAGTCATGATACAAGAAGGTTTCGCTTTGCTTTAAAATCACCTGAACATGTTCTTGGACTTCCTATCGGTGAGTGTAGTATTAAAGGGGTCATATGATGCAATTAAAAAAATTTTCCTTTCTCTTTGGAGTGCTACAAGCTGATCGTGCATAGATAAGATCCCTGAAGTTGCAAAGACTAAAGTCTCAAACAAAAAAAGATATTCTTTATCAAAGTTAAGACTCTGCCACGCCCCCCTAAAACGGCTCGTTCTAACACGCCCCCACATATCTACCTCACTATGTTGAAATATTTGCATAATGCCGCCCAAATGTTCACGCAAAGAAAGAAGGCGTGGTTTCAGTTAACAGCAGTAGGTGAAGCAGCATGTCAGGGAGAAGCAGTGTGTTTCTAGGCGAAAGCAAAAGCACTTTATTTTACCTTCAGAAAGTAGATGCATTTAGGAATCTTTAAGATCACTTACAACAGAACAGCAACGCATTTTATAGACAACCGTTTCGTGAACCTAGGATAGGAGGTAATTCTGACTTTGCTATGAAAATCTGGCGCTTCTGAATCAGCTACTGTTTTGTTATTAGTTTAAGTATTTGCTATTGACTGTTCAAATGCGGAGTTTTGCGCATCGTGTGTATGTGCGCGAGCGAGCGAGAGAGAGAGAGAGAGAGAGAGAGGATGACAGAGAGCGGCGCAGAGAGAGGAGAGAGAGAGAGAGGGCCACAGTGGAGTCAGCTGTCTTAACCGTGGCTTTGTTGCAAACACATACCAGCTTCATCACTGGGTCTGTCACGCGACTCTGTTCCCCTTTCGGGCTCTGTCTTACATATTTTGAAAGAGGAAGCTCGCGATTATGGTAAGGGACGCCCCTTTTCCATTTCCAACGAGTGCTTGCGGTGTTAGGCCAATCACAATGCACTGGGTCAGCTGGACCAATCAGAGCAGACTGCGCTTGTCGGAGGAGGGGGGATTTGTAGAAAACAAAGCGTTTGAGCGAGGCGGGGATCAGGAGATGGAAACCCAATAATGTACCAGTATTTGAAAATAATGTGTTTTTGAACAGTAAAGCATTGTCACCCATATTCTGTACACGAAATACACAAAAATAATGATCGTAAAAAAAGCATTATCTGCCCTTTAAGGACCGTTGCGTTTATTTTAAGTTCAATCCTGTACAAGTACAAGGCAAATATAAGGCTGTCTTTAAAGCATGTAAAACAAGAAAAAAAAAGAAAAAAATAGATACTTGTATTTGTGCTACATTTAACGTTTATGCATTGCATATGTAGGACAACACATCTACCTGTCTGCCAAGATTGATGGCAACCTTGTGGTGAGGCCTTACACCCCTGTGTCTAGTGATGATGACAAAGGCTTTGTTGACCTGGTTGTGAAGGTATAACATACAATGAATATAACTGTAAAACAAATATTTTCGCATCTAAAATTTCTTTCAAGTTGAAACATTTTGTTGCCTCATTTCAGATATACTACAAAAATGTCCATCCAAAGTTTCCCGAGGGTGGGAAGATGTCTCAGTACTTGGAGAGCCTTCGTATTGGTGACACAATTGATTTCAGAGGACCAAGTGGACTGCTGGTTTACAAAGGCAGAGGTTTGTAGTTTTAAAAAATCCACCGTGAGTCAGGACAATGCTATGAAAACATCTACTGTTGCAAGGAAAATGAATATTAATTGCACATGAACATTCTGGAAGCATAAAAATATTTGACTGTCAAACACATTATAACATTCATTTCAAAACGATACAGTATCAACTTTTCTGCAGGATCATTTGCAATCAAGCCTGATAAGAAATCAGACCCTGTGATTAAAACTGCAAAACATGTTGGCATGATTGCTGGGGGAACAGGTAAGCACATGAGCCTTTTTTTTTTTTTGAGAACAATTGTAGGGATTTTCTTGCGAGTTCATCTTTATTTCTTTTAGGCATTACACCTATGCTCCAGATAATCCAAGCAATCATGAACGATCCAAAGGATGAGACCGTGTGTTACTTACTTTTCGCAAACCAAGTGAGCCAAGGATTTTCTTCCATTTTTATGCACATATGTACTAATTATGCACAAAAATATATTTAATGCTAAAAGTGCAGTTACGCACAAAAATACATCTCTTTGGTTCAGTGTGTTTGTTGTCATGAAAAATATGTCAAACTAATAATTATTCCCACTCACTCACTACTCTTTTTGTCTTCTCCAACAGACAGAAAAAGACATTCTCCTGCGTACGGAGTTAGAAGAGGTCATGGCCAGTCACCCAACACGTTTTAAGCTGTGGTACACCGTCGACAGAGCTCCAGATGGTAAGAATCTCTTGCCTTTGTAGATGCTGTTTAGCAAAATGAAAAACCTGAGTTTAGGTGACTTACTCAATTTCAACCAGACATTAAAAATCAAGCAGAAAGTGACAAGCTGAAATAATCAACTTCATGTGTTAGGTTGGGAGTACAGCCAAGGCTTCATCAATGAAGACATGGTGAGGAACCACCTTCCTCCACCCGCAGATGACACACTCATCCTCATGTGTGGACCTCCTCCCATGATTCAGTTCGCCTCCAACCCCAGCCTGGACAAGGTGGGCCAGTCCAATGACAGGCGCTTCACCTTCTAGAAGGATGTCATCTGAAACCAAGCAGTTAAAAAGTCAAAATTATAGCCATGCTACCACCTGCTCTTATATATTCCACATGCACAGTAACTGAAAAGGATCTATAATAATGCAAAAAAAAATGCTTTTACCTTTCACTTTATATCAAAATGTACAAGCTGTGTTCCTGAGAAACCTCTGCATGCAAGATGTACCTGCCAATCAAGT
The DNA here is from genome assembly GCA_018155175.1 of Sinocyclocheilus anophthalmus. NCBI lineage: Eukaryota > Metazoa > Chordata > Actinopteri > Cypriniformes > Cyprinidae > Sinocyclocheilus > Sinocyclocheilus anophthalmus. The sequence goes on along the minus strand of JADLZN010006444.1, from coordinate 19,784 downwards.
CTTTTTTTTCTTTTTTTTGTGCTTATGCCTTAAATGCAAACAAAAAGTGTTGCTTTTATTTCAGCAGATGCTGGATGATATTGGATTGAAGTCATTTAATGTGTCAAGATTTTTCACTTGCTTAATTTATGCAATTTATAAGCCTCAACAGATATTGGTGATGGATAATTTACAATTATAGTGTCCGTGTTACACGTATGTTACATGCAGAAACAACAAGCTGTTCGTCAAAGTACAAGGTCATGTGTGCATTAGTTTTATGCTATATATAATTAACTATATATAATGTACTACGTATGTACGTGGGCTGCGAAATGGGACTGGTGTTGTCGTGTACACAGTTTCAGTGTATAGGTCATGCATTTTTTGATTCTGGTCCAGTACTGCATATTAGTTTGTCTCTCTCACCTGATTCAACGCTGCATAAGTTGCATGAACTCAACTGAGTGTGTCAGATTAGAGAGAAAACAAAAAGTGCAGGACCAGGATTAAGAAGAACCACTGTTTTAAGTAGTCAAGACAAAAAAAAATGTTTACCAACAAATCAAGAGGTTATCAAAATTAAGTGTCTTTCTGTATGTCTTTCTGTAAACCTTATTATGTTGCATTGTTGATTTGATTCAGTTCTAAGTGCATGATTCCATACAGTAAATGTATTTAAAGAGTAAAAACAAATAATTTATGACCTGTTTGCAGCTCATGTAACTTGTCTACATGGCCAAAAAAGCATTTCTGCAATATTTTTGCATTTACCAATAAAGGTATATTCTTTATTTATTTTGTATTAGTTAATATTTCAGAGTGTTTCATGTCAAAATGCTCTCTAAAATCATTTTATTTCTACAAAATGCCAAAAGAAAAATCCCCAACAAAGGAATGTTTATTTAATAGTTATTGCCCAATCTTTCAACAAACTGATGATACAGTAATTTTAGCGTTGGCCGATCTGAACGTCTCACTGGTTTCGTTACTGAATGAACCCGTGTTTCGAACGAATCGGCTCATCGAATCGACTCAAACGACTCGTTCATAAAGACAGTGGTTTGTCGCCACCTGCCGGCGTAACAATGTAACGCGCAGAATGAAAACACGCAAACACCAAAAAAAGTGTCCTCGGTGACTCCGCTATTACAGTATGTAGAATATTTTACATACAGAATATTTCACAAGCACAATTATACGTACTTGTATAGTGTGCTTGTGAAATATTCTGTATGTAAAATTCTCTATACTATAATAGCGGAGTCACCGGGAACAATATAGTACGCATAAGTGTGCTTGTGAAGTATTCTGCATTTATGGAAACAGTAAATATGTTTCAGTGCATTCCCAATATAATGGTGCCACTTTAGAGAGTTATAGTACATCCACAATGAAATTACTTACCCACGACAGGTAAGGGGCATAGAGCTGCTACAGGTACTGCTCTTTTCATTTATTAATGCAGATACACTTACTGTCCACAAGAGGGCGCTGATACACTGATCTGATCTCAGGCGTGCGCCTTTGATATTAATCAGTACAAGGCCAATATTAGACTATTTATAAGTTTAGTCGTTATTTCAGTCATTAGTTTCTAGATTGTCAACGTGCATTTGGATGCACACTTTAACCATTTAAAGAAATTGTTCCTAAACTATTCAAGCTTTACCATATGCTGCTTGAATCTGTAAACACCGGGACAACATTAAATAATTAACTGTGAACAAACACAACACACATTTTAAATAACCAAGGACAAATAAACATCTACTTAAAACAGATAAATCCATACAAAAGAAGAAGATCGTCCAGTTTTGTAAATATGTGTTTGCATGTTTGAGCACGTGGCATTGAGTTCAACGCATTTGATCTTTTTCTACCTGACCTTGACACATTTAACTTTATAAATTGATTCTTGAGTATCAAATGTTAAAGCAAGCTAGACGTTTTGAATTGAACCAGTCACATAAACTTAATAACATCTTACTATCTTTTAGCTGTATAATACGTCCCTTTAGGTAGAAACTAAAGAACAGTTCCCATCCGCTCCACTAGGCGGCAGCAGCGCGCTTCACTTTCATCCAGAACTTGACGCTGTTAACAGAAGAAGAAACTTCGAACGATGCACGGCCCATGTTCATGTGAGTCACAGAAACACCACAAAAGCAACTAGTTGTCACTTGCGGTTCTGTTCACACAACACAGGTTGACGGAAAATGCGAAGATATTATGGAGTCAGTTAGTATAATAAAATGGTTTCACGCTCGTTAATATGTAAAAGTGGCATCACCTCAACAATGAGGCAATGTACACAAAGACCACAGTCAGAGAGAGAAAACATGTGCATATCGGTTTATTAACTTTCTACAGTAAACACACAACTGAAAAACAGTTAATCCACTCTGATTCCAAGAAACAAATTTAGTCACTCAAACCAGTGCAAAATGGGTGTGTTTATGCGCTGTCAAACAATTAGATTGACTGACGAATCTGACCAATAAGAGTGGAGAACCGAAACACCTCTTGTGGCGGATTGGTCGGTTTACCTAAAGGGCGTGACGTAATTTTAAACCAATAGCAACGTGTAAAACAGGAAGAAGGGCGTGTCCGTTTTACAGGTCGCAGTCAGGCTGATCGAAAAATGATTGTTGATTCCATTTTGTAATATTTGCAAACATGATAAGTAAATATTTGATAATGAATTTCGTTATAAACTATTCTTAAAAAGAGTACCTTATCATATTTTGGTAGTGCTGGTAATGTCATTTTCTTAAAAAGGTAAAGAAAAACTAAATATATATGTATATGTCAAAGGGGAAAAAATATTAAAGGGATATTTTTTTATTTCTGTCTCTTTTGTTTTAACAACAAAATGACTTCTTGCATGTTAGTTACACACATTTTTTAATGTAAATAAAAATGTAAACAAATTGCTTCACTGCTACTTAAAAATATTTTTAAAAAGCAAATGAAAAATATTATGCCAAATTACAACCCCTTTCATTTTTTTCAAGAATTTCACTCTTTTTATCAGTACACCACCTAAACACTTTTTTTTTACTTTAAGCACTACAACAACAAAAAATACTTTTAGTATAAAGAAGTTAGTCAATGTAGTATTGCTATGATATGATTAACTTTCTATTTTACAGACAAAGAATTGCAATTACGTCTGCATGTGAACTAAATGCAACTCTTTGGGACTAGCATATAATAACTGTTCCCACAGTAGCGTTTCTCACACTGATTTTATGGGAAAGGTGAAAAATAACCTACAATACCGACTTGACAATCGTTTGGACATTAAGGTTTCATGTGTAGCGTTTTCTAGTGTTATTTATCTTGTTCTGTTTTTTGTAGACTTCTTTGCTTCTTTAACTGTGCCGTCTCTGTCTATGAAAATATTAATACTAATACTATGTATCACCTATTTTTATTATATCCTATAAGTATTATTATTATGAAATATATAGTGTCTTTCTATTCATATTCTATAAACAATTTGGCAGAAACAGGTGGAATGGGCATAATTTACAAAATGCCAGCTATCAGTTTGAAAGCCACAGTGGCACTAGTGACTCAACTCATGTTCTTGGGGGAAAGGCTTTGATAGAGACAAGTGTTCAAGTCCAAACTAGACATTTACAAAATGTAAATTATAAGTGTTTGTGAAACTAAAACTATGTGTACAATGTTGTGTAATTTCTTAAATTATGTCTTTCCCCTACAGAACAAGAGATGTGTTTGGACCACACAGAGCTCTGGGACGTGTGGACAGACATTCGCTGTAATGAAGGACATCTGCTCATGGACAGGTGGGACGCATTACTTGTGTTTGTGTTTTATTGTGTACTTGGCATGTAGGTTACCATCATTTTCTTTTTGGAGGCTCACCCCTCTAGAAAGCAAATGATGGTAACCTAAACGGGTGGGGAAGGGACGGAGGTTCAAAATTTTTAGACAGCTAATTTTTTTTTTTAACATCAAGAAGCATAACCCCTGCTGGACATCGCTCTGGGACTCAGGGGGGGACCCGAATCATCCTCACCCCTTCATTCACACAACACTCACTCATATCACAGAGATCTGGCTGGACTTGAACCAGCAACCTCTGAAACCATGAGGCAGCGCTCATACCTGTGAGCCACAGATCTCTTGTCTGAACACGTGAAGGAACCTATATTTCACTATTCACCTGCATGTGATTTTACAATAAACCAGTTAAAGCTTAAGCAGAGACTTTTTCTGAATCACCCCCACACCACAGGAATCTGGCTGTGATCAAACCAACAACCTCTGAACTGTGAGGCAGTGCTCTTACCAGTGAGCCACAGATCTTTTGTCTGAGCTTATGAAGGAACTTATACAGTATTTCATCATTTACCTTTGATTTTACTGTAAACCAGCTAATGCTTTGGCAGAGTCTCTCTGTTGGGTGATCACATGCTGAAGTGGGATTTGAACCGTTGTCCTCATCACAGCTTTATTGACAGAGAATGTCTGTTTAGCCGCTTGCACCACTGTGACTCTCACACTGAATCCTGGTGTTTTGGGAAGTTTGACAACAATTGAATCTAAGCAATAGTGGGATTTGAACTCAACACAATGCTTTTATCTCCTGAGCCACTGATATTGGCTTTTTTTCACTTAATTTCTTGGACATTTTAATAAATCACCTAATCTTTTCTAGCAAATTGTCTGCACTTACTTGTATGAAATAACATTGTTTCTACAGTATATGAGAAACTTCATTATTCTTTTTTTAATAGAAAATTAGAGCACAGATTGGAACGGGGCAGTGTGATCAAGAAAAGACCGGAATCAAACACAGGTGAGCCAGCAGCTCTTATATGAAGTGCCAGATGCTTTTGAAACACTGGTTCATGAAGCTTTGAATCTCTTATGAATCTTTCAGTTGAATCAGTGGCCAAGTCACTTGATTTCCACACAACAAGGCTTCATTATATTTTTAAATATTTCTGTGTTTTAACTGATCTCGGGTCAGTTTTATAGTGTAGGCTTGATTTTAGTGACAAACATAAAAAATGGAGAGTGATATTAATAATACAACACAAATTATACAGACACTTTATCTTAATGATATTTAATGGTTTGTAGATGACATTAAATAGATTACACTTTCATGTGAAAACATTCACAATCAGTTTGTAAAAGGTGTCATTTTGGATTTTATTTATTGCATTTAGCGGGTGTCCTCAGCTGCTACAGTCAATCATTTTGTAAATCAGTGATTTATTTAAATTGTTAGAGAGTTTTGAATAGTTCCATGCTTCCCATCACTGCTTGTATGTAAAAGATGACGTCGACACATTACATGACTTACAGTATCAAAATAATTTGCAGTCCCACCTGAATTATTTAAAACTAAGAAGTATTCCCACTACCTTTTGGTTTTCTCACAGACAGAAGACGACTATCTCCAATGTTCTGAGTTAGAGGGGGTCGATCCAAACGGTAAGAGCCTCATGCTTGTGCAGATTCTGTTTAGCCAAATTAACAACCCCAGTTTAGGTGACTTACTCAAGTTCAACCAGACGTTAATAATCAACCAGTCATCATCAGAAGGCAACATACATAAATAGGGTCTTTCCCAAAACCAACACATGCAATCTCTGCATTTGAGCATTGGTCAAATCACAGAGCTTTATTTACACATTTTGAGTTTTAAAAGTATGCACTTTAAAATAAACTTTTAAATGTCAGCTCAACAGACCACACAATTTAGTAATTGTGATGCTTCTAATTAAGTGATAAAAAGCAGCTATCAAATTGAACATTTAAATATTTTACGCACACTGTTTTTCTTGACATGTCTTGATTTTGATGGGTTATGCTTAACCTTAAATACTGCCCTGATGCAGTATTAGAGATGTGAATGTAGTGTCCATTAAAGACAATGAGCTTCAAGTGGACTAGACCACAAGTGTGGGTATTGGGACAGACCCATAAACAGCAGTTAAGAGCCACCTTCCTCCACCTCCAGATGACACACTCATCCTCGTGGGTGGACCTTCTCCTATGATTCTGTTTGCCTGCAAACCTGTATTTCTTGATTCTGGTCCAGCACTGCACATTTTACTTTAAAATTAAACATTTTACTTTAAAATGTTATTGCCAATGCATTTTCAGAAAGCTACATGAACTGATCTGAGTCTATCGGATTAGAGAGACAAACAAAATGTGCAGCACTGTGGGTCCCAGGACTGGAGTTGAGCGCTACAAACAGTCATCATTGTAGATCCATTCCAACAGAAGTCATCTAAAATAACTGAAAGGAAAAAAACCCCAAGAGGTTAATTACTAAATGTTGCATTGCTTCGATTCAGCACTAAGCGCATGATTCCATACATGCTGTATTCAGGGAGTAAAAACAAACCTATATGCCCTATTTAATGTAAGACTAATAATGTATTTGTCTTGTAAGACAATGTATTATATGCAAGACAAATAACTTATTCCCTATTGTTTTACCTGGTCAAACTGAAACCATAAAGCTCACTGTCCAGATACTCCTCCTCAAGGGGGAGCTGGTGAATATCTGATCCTGCAGCTATAAATATTTTAATAAAATATGCAATTAGACACCATTATAGACATTATATCAGTCATTATCTTACAGATGACGTATGTCAAATCAACAGTCATTTTGATACAGGCTTTAAAACAGTTTGTCCAAATCTGTCCTGCCTTTCAATCAAGCTTTATTATAAAAGCTGGTGGAGTTATTAAACAAGGACACACCAACACATTGAAATCATTGTTTAACTGTGAACAGAAATGATACACATTCATTTATATCAATCAAAACAAATACATCTACTTCACCAAACTAACAGAGTCTCGGAGAATCGTTTGTTCTGTATTTAATGTGTTTACACTTTGACCATGTGCTTTCCAGTTCAATACCACCACACTTCATCTGTTTCACCCCATCAGTTGAGAGCTTGATCTGGGTTCTCTAAACTAGTAGATCCATGTTAATCTGCTGGTCGAGACACTAATAAAATCGTGTTTTTGTTGTAAAATAAATGAAGTTTAAATCACAGACAGCTTTTATCTGCGACTAAAACTAGAAACTGAAATGTAATTTTCCATCCGCGCCACTAGGCGGCGTAAGCGGCTTTACGGTCAGTGTGACAGTTTGACAACATGACGCTTGTTCAAACAACACGTGCAGACCGTTTTAAACACATCTTATGCAGATGACAGCTCAGTGACAATATCTTAATGTCACTAAACAACACATATTTCAGCTCTTCGACAAATAAAACCGACGCGTAATGCGATAAAGAGCATCACTCTTCTCACCTGTAAGTACCTTCATCATACTCTCCACTTCTCTTGCAGTATTCTCATTTAGTCCTTTTTTATTTGCAAGTCATTATTTCGAGGGTGTCTTTAACTTCAAATCTACTGTTTAACTTCAGATCTACTGTTTAAAATAGCTACTTGCTTAGGAAGGTTTATGAAGCTTCTATGAAAGTTGATCAGTCTTTGTTTACATGCTGCTCTCTTGCTGAACTCTCTGTTAGACCATTCAAATAACGAACAGATAGCCTTCTAATATTCATATTGTGAAATAGGAATCTTGTATTATTCTGTGTTGTTGTAGTCTTGCTCTAGGCAATAATCTGCTGTTAACTACTGACCTGTTATTGTTCTTGTTTTACTTTATTAATTGTTTATGATGAACTAAAACCTGACCATAACCTTTCAAGATCAAAATAATGTCAATATTCCAGAGAACCAACAAACATTTGTTTTGTTTTGTCAACAGTCATACTGAAAGAGAGTTTTCTGTTCCGTGTTCTTATCATTTTGTGACATGTGAAACAGTAATTTAATTCTGTCATCGGAACTAAATTGAGAAGAACAGTAGATTGAACCAAAATGATTACTGATACAGCAGTATTTAAGTATAATATGCTTTGCATTATATTTTTCACACTATATAGCTTTAATTTCATATGTAGACAATGTCTGTCTTTATTGTATTACTGTGTCTTATTTTTTATACGTTTCCCCTACAGAACAAGAGATGTGTTTGGACCACACAGAGCTCTGGGACGTGTGGACAGACATTCGCTGTAATGAAGGACATCTGCTCATGGACAGGTGAGACGCATTACTTGTGTTTGTGTTTTATTGTGTACTTGGCATGTAGGTTACCATCATTTTCTTTTTGGAGGCTCACCCCTCTAGAAAGCAAATGATGGTAACCTAAACGGGTGGGGAAGGGACGGAGGTTCAAAATTTTTATATATCTAATTTTTTTTTTTTTTTAATATCAAGAAGCATAACCCCTGCTGGACATCGCTCTGGGACTCAGGGGGGGACCCGAATCATCCTCACCCCTTCATTCACTCATATCGCAGAGCTCTGGCTGGGATTGAACCAGCAACCTCTGAACCATGAGGCAGCGCTCTTACCAGTGAGCCACAGATCTCTTGTGTGACCAGATGCTGGACCTTATATTCCACTGTTCACCTGCATGTGATTTTACAATAAACCAGTTAAAGCTTAAGCAGAGTCTTTCCTGAATCACCCCCACTCCTTCATACCACAGGACTCTGGCTGGGATTGAACCAGCAACCTCTCACCCGTGAGGCAGCACTCTTACCACAGATCTGAGCCACAGATCTCTTGTCTCAATGTGTTAAGTAACTTATATTTCTCCACTCACCTGTGAAATAAACCAGTTAAATTTTGACATGCTGAGGTGGGACTTGAATCCTTGTCTGGATCGCAGCCTTCACTTCCAAGCGCATGTATTTAGCTATATGATGACAATTTAACACAAGCAATAGTGGGATTCGAACTCAGGTCTTCAAGATTAAAAATGCAATGTTTTACCTCCTGAGCCAATGAGTTCGTAGTGCGGTTTGCAAGTTTGTTTCAGGGGTCTTTTTGATGTTATGTTTAGTTACAGCATTAATTAAAGCTGCCAACATACCATAGATTCCACTGTCCGTAAGTAACAGCTGGATTTGAACTCAGGTCTTCAAGATATAAACACAGCCTTTAATCCTCTGAGACACTGACTCTGTGGATTTCAACTGTTTTGACCTTGATATTCTTGAGAACCTTGTGTCATATGATGAAAAATGTAGCTTACATCATTAAAACAGAAAAGAGATTATTGCACTTGTAAAATTTGAACATATGTGTTGTAGTTTTGTTTTTCAAAGACCCGCATTTAAACCACACCATCATGACCGGTTTTTTTTTTTGTAGTGGGATCTCAGCAAATGCAAAAACACAAGACTCAGTCCACTGAGCTTGAAGGGGTCATTTTTGTCTCAAAGAAATATTAAGAAAAATGGAATCTGAACACATTAACTGTGTAAATGTATTTAATTTTTATGGAGCATTTTGCTGGATTACAAGATTGCAGTTGTTTTTTTTTTTTTTTTTTTTTTTTTTTTTTTTTGTTTTTTTTTTTTTTTTTTTTTTTTTTTTTTTTTTTTTTTTTTTTTTTTTTTTTTTAGAACTCAAACTGTGTCTCAGGAGCTAACAACTCTTTTATGTGTACTAGATATGGTCACAGCTCACCTATTAAAATAAATACATAAAAATAGGTTATGATTACATTTCTTTTGGCTAAAAGCAATTAATTATCCACAGGATTCATCAATGCTCATCTCAGCCTGATCAACTCATTCTCCGTGTTTGTTGAGATTGTGCAGGGGAAGAAGCTGATATCAAATGTGTTGTGGGAAATAAATCCAATCGATTTATTAACAAATGTCTGTCAGATGTCAGTCTTGTTTAAATGCATGAAACTGATAACACAAACACATCATTTGTTTATTGAAATATGAATTAGTAACATAGAATCCAACAAACAAACCCAGCAAGTTTCTAGTAATCCTAAAGCCCTTGATTAGCTGATTAGCTGTTTCAGGTGTTTTCAGTCAGGTTAGAGCTGAACTCAGGGAAGTGGCTCAATTGGAGCAGGATTAGACAGAACTGCCTTTTCCTCCTGCTGCCGGTTTAAATGTATTAATGCAGATACACTTATTGTCCACAAGTGAGAGCTGATACACTGATCTGATCTCATGCATGATGTGCAGTGTACTGAATGTTAATCAGTAAAAAAGATTCCATTATACACAATATAAATGTTTAGTTGTTTTATCAGTCAGTAATTCATAGATTATAGATGTTAACAGTAATTTTTATTTTAATGATCATTTAACTAATGATCAGTGATCAATCCATGGTTTAACATGAATTTGTAGGTCTGCAGAAGCCAAACTCTTCTTCCTTCATCTTTAACCTCATGACCATCCAGAGCTCCACATAGAGACTCAGAGCTCCAGATATAGACTCAGAGCTCCAGATAGAGACTCGGAGCTCCAGATACAGACTCGGAGTTCCAGATAGAGACTCGGAGCTCCAGATACAGACTCGGAGCTCCAGATACAGACTCGGAGCTCCAGATAGAGACTCGGAGCTCCAGATACAGACTCGGATCTCCAGATAGAGACTCAGAGCTCCAGATATAGACTCGGAGCTCGAGTAGCTCCAGATATAGACTCGGAGCTCCAGATATAGACTCGGATCTCCAGATAGAGACTCAGAGCTCCAGATATAGACTCGGAGCTCGAGTAGCTCCAGATATAGACTCGGAGCTCCAGATATAGACTCGGAGCTCCAGATAGAAACTCGGAGCTCCAGATATAGACTCGGATCTCCAGATAGAGACTCAGAGCTCCAGATAGAGACTCAGAGCTCCAGATATAGACTCGGATCTCCAGATAGAGACTCAGAGCTCCAGATATAGACTCAGAGCTCCAGATATAGACTCGGATCTCCACATATAGACTCGGAGCTCCAGATAGAGACTCGGAGCTCCAGATATAGACTCGGAGCTTCACATCCTCCTCATCAGTGACAGAGAAAGAGCCTCACCAAAAGCTTCCTGATGGAGAAAAGTGAAATGAGAGAAAAAGATTTCAGATGTTTCTGTATCATCAGCAAAAAAGGTGTTAAATTTAAATCACATGACACAGACCATGTAAATTAAATAAATATTTTTCTTGGTTATAAGGATCTGCTTTTGACATCTTTGGAATAAAAGAACGTGTCTGGTTATTTTCTGTAATATAAATGGCTATTGTAGGCTAAATGAAAAATAAGATGTATGGTTTTTAAGAAGCACAATCTGAGTGCCATCTTTCAAGCACACATTAGATTTGATCATCAGAGACACTATTTTTTACCTCACTGTCAGATGCTTTTTAAGGGGGAGATGGTGAATCTGATCTCCTACATCTGTTTAATATAAATATTAATATAGACACCATTGTATACATTATATCAGTCATTATCTTACAGATGACGTATGTCAAATCAACAGTCATTTTGATACAGGCTTTAAAACAGTTTGTCCAAATCTGTCCTGCCTTTCAATCAAGCTTTATTATAAAAGCTGGTCCAGTTATTAAACAAGGACACACCAACACATTGAAATCATTGTTTAACTGTGAACAGAAATGATACACATTCATTTATATCAATCAAAACAAATACATATACTTCACCAAACTAACAGAGTCTCGGAGAATCGTTTGTTCTATATTTAATGTGTTTACACTTTGACCATGTGCTTTCCAGTTCAATACCACCACACTTCATCTGTTTCACCCCATCAGTTGAGAGCTTGATCTGGGTTCTCTAAACTAGTAGATCCATGTTAATCTGCTGGTCGAGACACTAATAAAATCGTGTTTTTGTTGTAAAATAAATGAAGTTTAAATCACAGACAGCTTTTATCTGCGACTAAAACTAGAAACTGAAATGTAATTTTCCATCCGCGCCACTAGGCGGCGTAAGCGGCTTTACGGTCAGTGTGACAGTTTGACAACATGACGCTTGTTCAAACAACACGTGCAGACCGTTTTAAACACATCTTATGCAGATGACAGCTCAGTGACAATATCTTAATGTCACTAAACAACACATATTTCAGCTCTTCGACAAATAAAACCGACGCGTAATGCGATAAAGAGCATCACTCTTCTCACCTGTAAGTACCTTCATCATACTCTCCACTTCTCTTGCAGTATTCTCATTTAGTCCTTTTTTATTTGCAAGTCATTATTTCGAGGGTGTCTTTAACTTCAAATCTACTGTTTAACTTCAGATCTACTGTTTAAAATAGCTACTTGCTTAGGAAGGTTTATGAAGCTTCTATGAAAGTTGATCAGTCTTTGTTTACATGCTGCTCTCTTGCTGAACTCTCTGTTAGACCATTCAAATAACGAACAGATAGCCTTCTAATATTCATATTGTGAAATAGGAATCTTGTATTATTCTGTGTTGTTGTAGTCTTGCTCTAGGCAATAATCTGCTGTTAACTACTGACCTGTTATTGTTCTTGTTTTACTTTATTAATTGTTTATGATGAACTAAAACCTGACCATAACCTTTCAAGATCAAAATAATGTCAATATTCCAGAGAACCAACAAACATTTGTTTTGTTTTGTCAACAGTCATACTGAAAGAGAGTTTTCTGTTCCGTGTTCTTATCATTTTGTGACATGTGAAACAGTAATTTAATTCTGTCATCGGAACTAAACTGAGAAGAACAGTAGATTGAACCAAAATGATTACTGATACAGCAGTATTTAAGTATAATATGCTTTGCATTATATTTTTCACACTATATAGCTTTAATTTCATATGTAGACAATGTCTGTCTTTATTGTATTACTGTGTCTTATTTTTTATACGTTTCCCCTACAGAACAAGAGATGTGTTTGGACCACACAGAGCTCTGGGACGTGTGGACAGACATTCGCTGTAATGAAGGACATCTGCTCATGGACAGGTGAGACGCATTACTTGTGTTTGTGTTTTATTGTGTACTTGGCATGTAGGTTACCATCATTTTCTTTTTGGAGGCTCACCCCTCTAGAAAGCAAATGATGGTAACCTAAACGGGTGGGGAAGGGACGGAGGTTCAAAATTTTTATACAGCTAATTTTTTTTTTTTTAATATCAAGAAGCATAACCCCTGCTGGACATCGCTCTGGGACTCAGGGGGGGACCCGAATCATCCTCACCCCTTCATTCACACAACACTCACTCATATCACAGAGCTCTGGCTGGGATTGAACCAGCAACCTCTGAACCATGAGGCAGCGCTCTTACCAGTGAGCCACAGATCTCTTATCTGGATGTGTGAAGGAACATAGATTTCACTATTCACCTGTGATTTTGCAATAAACCAGTTAAAGCTTTGGCCAAGTCTCTCCTATTTCATGCCCACTCCTTCATGTCACAGGAATCTGGCTGGGATCAAACCAGCAACCTCTGAACTGTGCTCTTACCAGTGAGCCACAGATTGATTGATTGATTGCCCGCCCGCCCTTATATTTCACTGTTCACCTGCATGTGATTTTACAATAAACCAGTTAAAGCTTAAGCTTTCCTGAATCACCCCCACTCCTTCATACCACAGGACTCTGGCTGAGATTGAACCAGCAACCTCTCACCCGTGAGGTAGCACTCTTACCAGTGAGCCACAGATCTCTTGTCTCAATGTGTTAAGTAACTTATATTTCACCACTCACCTGTGAAATAAACCAGTTAAATTTTGACATGCTGAGGTGGGATTTGAATCCTTGTCTGGATCGCAGCCTTCACTTCCAAGTGCATGTATTTAGCTATATGATGACAATTTAACACAAGCAATAGTGGGATTCGAACTCAGGTCTCCAAGATTAAAAATGTGATGTTTTACCCCCTGAGCCACTGAGTTTGTAGTGTCATTTGTAAGTTTGTTTCAGGGGTCTTTTTGATGTTATGTTTAGTTACAGTATTAATTAAAGCTGCCAACATACCATAGATTCCACTGTCCGTAAGTAACAGCTGGATTTGAACTCAGGTCTCCAAGATATAAACACAACCTTTAATCCTCTGAGACACCGACTCTGTGGATTTCAACTGTTTTGACCTTGATATTCTTGAGAACCTTGTGTCATATGATGAAAAATGTAGCTTACATCATTAAAACAGAAAAGAGATTATTGCACTTGTAAAATTTGAACATCTGTGTTGTAGTTTTGTTTTTCAAAGACCCGCATTTAAACCACACCATCATGACCGTTTTTTTTTTTTGTAGTGGGATCTCAGCAAATGCAAAAACACAAGACTCAGTCCACTGAGCTTGAAGGGGTCATTTTTGTCACAAAGAAATATTAAGAAAAATGGAATCTGAACACATTAACTGTGTAAATGTATTTAATTTTTATGGGGCATTTTGCTTTTATTTACAAGATTTAAGTTGGACTCAAACCTGTGTCTCCAGGAGCTAACAACTCTTTTATGTGTACTAGATATGGTCACAGCTCACCCATTAAAATAAATAAATACATAAAAATAGGTTATGATTACATTTCTTTTGGCTAAAAGCAATTCATTATCCACAGGATTCATCAATGCTCATCTCAGCCTGATCAACTCATTCTCCGTGTTTGTTGAGATTTTGCAGGGGAAGAAGCTGATATCAAATGTGTTTTATGAGTATTAAGTGAAATATTGTACCAAATAGAGTGTTGTGGGAAATAAATCCAATCGATTTATTAACAAATGTCTGTCAGATGTCAGTCTTGTGTTTAAATGCATGAAACTGATAACACAAACACATCATTTGTAAACAACATCATATGTTTATTGAAATATGAATTAGTAACATAGAACCCGACAAACAAACCCAGCAAGTTTCTAGTAATCCTAAAGCCCTTGATTAGCTGATTAGCTGTTTCAGGTGTTTTCAGTCAGGTTAGAGCTGAACTCAGGGAAGTGGCTCAATTGGAGCAGGATTAGACAGAACTGCCTTTTCCTCCTGCTGCCGGTTTAAATGTATTAATGCAGATACACTTATTGTCCACAAGTGAGAGCTGATACACTGATCTGATCTCATGCATGATGTGCAGTGTGCTGAATGTTGATCAGTAAAAAAGATTCCATTATACACAATATAAATGTTCAGTTGTTTTATCAGTCAGTAATTCATAGATTATAGATGTTAACAGTAATTTTTATTTTAATGATCATTTAACTAATGCTCAGTGATCAATCCATGGTTTAACATGAATTTGTAGATCTGCAGACGCCCACTCCTTCATGTCACAGGAATCTGGCTGGGATCAAAAAAAACAACCAGAAAAACCTCTGAACTGTGAGGCAGTGCTCTTACCAGTGAGCCACAGATTGATTGCTTGCTTGACCTTATATTTCACTGTTCACCTGCATGTGATTTTACAATAAACCAGTTAAAGCTTAAGCAGAGGCCTTCCTGAATCACCCCCACTCCTTCATACCACAGGACTCTGGCTGAGATTGAACCAGCAACCTCTCACCCGTGAGGTAGCACTCTTACCAGTGAGCCACAGTTCTCTTGTCTCAATGTGTTAAATAACTTATATTTCACCACTCACCTGTGAAATAAACCAGTTAAATTTTGACATGCTGAGGTGGGACTTGAATCCTTGTCTGGATCGCAGCCTTCACTTCCAAGCACATGTATTTAGCTATATGATGACAATTTAACACAAGCAATAGTGGGATTCGAACTCAGGTCTCCAAGATTAAAAATGCAATGTTTTACCTCCTGAGCCATTGAGTTGGTAATGCTGTTTGCAAGTTTGTTTCAGGGGTCTTTTTGATGTTATGTTTAGTTACAGCATTAATTAAAGCTACCAACATACCATAGATTCCACTGTCCGTAAGTAACAGCTGGATTTGAACTCAGGTCTCCAAGATATAAACACAACCTTTAATCCTCTGAGACACCGACTCTGTGGATTTCAACTGTTTTGACCTTGATATTCTTGAGAACCTTGTGTCATATGATGATAAATGAATGTAATTTCTATTGGTTATAATGTTGGCTTTTGTTATGCACTTATTTACAGCAATTGATTTATACATGTGTAATAAACTGAAAAGCATGTTGTACTTGTATAGTCTCCACCATAGTTTGCTGTGCTGCATTATGAATGCTCCAGCCACTCACAGAAAGGAGTGTGAATGTATGGTTTCCCTACTGATATGGAGAGGAGAAAAAAAATATGCATACAATTTTATTCAATTCACTTATTTGTATAGCACTTTTTAATATACACATTGTTTTCAAAGCAGCTTTACAGAAAATTAATGTTTCTACATTACGAATAAGTGTTCTGTTAACAGGTGTAACTGTGCCAAAGTAATGTTCATATGGCAGAAATGTTCTAAAATTAGGCTAAACAAATCATGCAGTTAAGTAACGTCATGTATACAGAAACAATGAACAAATTAAAGCAATGGTTACATGTGATCATGTTGATTACAATGAAAGGAAAATGTAGCAGTTTTGTATGTTTATTCAGAGTCAGCTTCATCTGAAGTCCTCTCAAGGGTTGGCGTCATCTCTTCACAGGTGTTGGGTCATCTGAAGTCTCCGTAAGAGGCTGGATATAGTCAGCAGGAGCAATCTATAGATTACACCAACAAAATGTGATGTAATCATACTAGGGAACTGGCACTTTTTCCACAAAGACACAAGAACAGGGAAAGACTTGCAAAGCCCAGTGAAGAGACTCATTGTGAGGGTGATGTCTCATTACAGGTGGTTCTTGTTCTGAAAGCAAGGTAGAGAAGGAAAAAAACACAGGAGAAATGGTTAAGTGATGCTCCATCACATTTCAGTCCTGTGGCATCTGCTCCTCCAACACAGTACTTCTATAGTAGCCAAGACGTTTAAGTATAAAATACAGTAATAATGTTTTTTTTGTACCGTTACTGTGATTGGCTATGTATGGGAATAATACCTTTTTTGGAAATTTAGCATAGCATGATTCTGAAATGAAAACTGCTCACCTATTTTAAACTTTTCATTCTCACTTAGGTCCATCAGCATCCTTTGCAATCAATCCAGTTCTAATATTTAACTCCCCACCAGCAAAAATCAAGTTTAAAAGCCTTAATTACACAACGATGGATGAAACGGCATGAAGGGAATGAATAGCATCCCGTAAATCGACTAATTAAGTGAGGAATAATCTTATAATAAACTGTTTTAATGCACAAGGTAATTTGATAAGCTGTGCTGATAATATACAATTGTATTTTATAAATGCCTTACCTTTTAAAAGTTCGTCACAGCGGTCTCTTCTGCTGCATCTCTACGGCGCTGATAGTATGAGCGCTAACTTCCAGGAACTACTGAGCGGCTCCACGATGCGCTGTGAAAAAAAACAACAACTGGTCCATTGGAGTGAACGGAGTTGTCGCAACTCGCATCTCTCTCTCTCTACGACTCTGGTTCAAACAACACGTGCAGACCGTTTTAAACAGAGCTTCTGCAGATGACAGCTCAGTGATAATACCCCAGCACGGGGAGGAGCGCTCTGGGTCCGGGCTAAAAGCCGATCTCGGACACCTCTCCCCGGACAGAGGGAGTAGCCTACCCCGGGCTGGAGAATTACCGAGATCGGAGCCCTCTCCCCGGACAGCACGCCAAATACGCATAACCTTAGTTATGAACTCACTTATGAACCTAAGTGTGAACTCGTGAAAGTGCAGGAAACGAGTGTCACAGGAGTCACCTGAAAGTGTCCTTTCACACAGTGCGTTTCTCTTGCATTATCTTCATTCAGTCATTTATTATTAGATCTTTTGTTCTAAAAAGTGGTGAGGGCAGTGCTGGTTATGACATCACAAAACAGCATTTTTAATTTGGCAATAGAGTATTTGCTTTGAGTATTTGCTACCGAGAGTAAACACATATCTATGTAAACATCAACAATTAGGAGTGTCCAAAAATAATAAGTAACACAGTTATTTGATGTTATAGAGATTTGTGCTGACACATTCAACTTCTCAAAGAAGGTTGTGACATTTAATCTGATAACTTTGACAATTAAATTTGCCACTGTCTGTCCCGGGATTCTATACAGTAGGCCTAGCTTATTTCCAAGTATGATCTGCTGGTCCACTTTCACTTCCAAACCAGGAATTCATCTATCCATTCAGTCCCTTTCATTTACATCTCCTGTTGTGTTTCATGGAAGAAAATAAAAAAAACATACAAGTTTGGAATGGCGTGATGAATTTTCAATTTTGGGTGAGCTATATTCCTTAAAGAGATCTGCTCAATTGTGTGCCAGTCGAGGGTTATACTGATGTAATTTAGGAAGCAACATACCAGGATCAGGATTGTGAAAAAATAAAAGGATATGGGAGAGGACGAGGCCCACACAGATAAATGAAGAGAGAATTCCACACATAGATCCAGGGTCAGGGCATAGTGGGAGAGAGACATCTGTGGGGGATGTGCTGGCTTCAAATAAAGATAGAAAGAGCCAAAGGATCCCCTAGATGAAAAAACCAAAAAAAAGTACACTCTAAAAAATGATGGTTAAAGGAAAACCAGATATTGGGTTGTTTTGACAGCGGTTGGGTTCACAACTCCCAACTGCTGGGTCAAAACAAACCAATAGCTGGTTTGTCCATTTTCATATTGAACAGCATGTTTTAGAGTGTATCACTAGATAATTGGCATCTATAAGATTAGGGATAAAACTAATCAGATTTGCATCCAGATACTCTGAGGAAAGCGACTGATGGGGGACGAAAGAGATTTCCAGAGGTGGAATGTGTGGAAAAGATGCTCCCGTGTGATGAAGGAAAGGAAAGAAATATTTCCATGCCGGGTCTATGTGGTTAAATCCAAATGTGTGTGGGATTACAAGCCTTGATACTACCGAGCATGCTCAGAGTGAATTCCTAACAATAATTAAGGAGGTGCTTGTCCGTAAATAGAATGGCAAATGGAAAAGCTAATGGTGCTACTGTATATAATAGCGGCTTACCCAATCCATTCCGGACAATTCCCTCTGGCATCCCTCCATCACAGTTCAGCAGTCATTACTCCAGTTTGCCAGTGTTTTCAGACATCATTCATGCTGAGGTGTGCTGAATAGAAACATTTATTAACTCTATTTTTTATATTTTATCACATAACTTATTACTGGGATATTGTATTTTGAATACAACTGGGCAGCGTAAGGTGAACTTTTTTCTGATTCTATGATGTGTTCAAAGAATGGCATTTATTTGAAAAAGATATATTTTGTAACATATAAATGTCTTTACTGTCACTTTTCACTAATTTAATGCATCTGAATACATTAATTAAAAATCATCATGACCCCAAACTTATGAATGGTATGGTAGTGTATATATTTCTATAGTTGATAGAAAAATATTCCCACTTCAGAAATGACAATTTAGACAACTTTACAGCTCAAAATAGTTTTTTTTAGTTCATACTACGTAATTAAAGTAAATGCTTTAACAATCTTACTGCCATTGTGTGATTTGCATTGATTAAATCAAATCTATGGAAAAAATCTAATTAATTTTCAGTGATTTTATTGAAAAGATGTCGACTGAGTTCAACTCATCATAGCAGAAACATTCTGTAACTGACCAATCATTTCTCTGAGCACTGTGGACTAGTCATTCTTCTGATGGATGGATTATGTGAGTTTCTCTTTGACTATGTGCATTACCTCAAAGCACCAGACTGGAAGTGGCCTCTGGAAGGCCCACGCCCACACTCCCCATTTCCTCCTATAGAAACGCAGGGATCGCGCAGCAAATGTTTGAAGGTCTGTTGGAAGCTTCTGTCCATTTACCACTCGTGAATAAACACACGCTTCTGGATCTGTCTCATGAAGCCTGAAGGCCCCCCCCACCCTAAAAAAAATATAATTTCTGCTTC